>JAVHYY010000938.1:0-50684 GCA_035221665.1 Okamejei kenojei | reverse complement strand
CTATTGAAATGTCCCCTGATTTACTGGGTTCCAGACAAGCTTCAACACTTCATCCAATAAACATACTAGCAGATTTCAGAAGTCTGCAACGATTATATATAACCTCTTTAAGGATACAAGATACAAAGGACAAATTAGTTGTCACGTACACCAATTGGTTGTCCGTAATTTGACTTGCCATTGCAGCACACCAATAAAAAATAAACACCACATTTTAAATAATTTAACAATAAACAGAAAAACATCCCCCACAATTTCCCACTGTGAGGAAGGCTGCAAAGAGTCCATCCCTTCCCCTGTTTTTCACCCATGGCGGGTCTATTGAGGCTTCGCAGTCCCCCGCTCACGACGCCCGATCTTCAGGCCCTCTCATGCAATGAGGAGTTCCGACATCGCCAGAAAACCCACTCAGCGCTTGGATGTCTGACGCCGCCTTCCCCCCAGAGACCGCGGCTCCTGAAGTCCACGGGCCGCGCTGTCTGAGCTCCAACACTGCGACTCATGAGAGATCCCAGGCTCCCGCTGTGTTAAAGTTCACAGCGCCGCCCGCTGCTGACGTGCCCACAGCCCCAGCTGCTCCGTGATGTAGGATTGGCGGAGCACCCCACGGGACCCGGGCAAGGCATCGCCTCTCCGGGATGGTGCTTCAGCACTGCGTCCGCAGCGCGCTCCAGTCCCGATGGTAGGACCCGCGGAAGTGCTAAAACACTGCTTCAGGAGAAAAGCGGCATCTTCCGACCAGGTAGGGACTGATAAAAATAGTTTTCCCCCTTCCCCCCTCCTCCCTCCCCCCCCCCACATAAAAAGACTATAAAGACCTTCATAACAAACACTTTTTTTAACTCGCTAAAAATGTGTTAAAACATGGGTGAAAGCCAACCAAAAGCAGCTGGCAGGGCAGCCATACTCAACGGCGCCCCTGATATAATTTACAAATGTAATATTCAGTTTCCACCACCCAAACCCAGATTTAGGATAAGAGGTACAGTATTTTAGACCGAGATGAGTAAAACATTTTTTTCACACAGAGAGTGGAGAATCTGTGGATTCACTGCCACAGAAGTAGTAGAGGCCATTTTCATTGGCTATATTATAAAAGGGATTAGATGTGCCACTTGTGGCGAAAGGATCAGGTGGTATGGAGAGAAGGGAGGTACAGGATACTGAGTTGTTTGATCAACCTTGATCATATTGAATGGCGGTGCAGCTCGAATGGCCACTCTGCACCTATTTTCTATGTTTCCTATGCATTTTGGGTATCAATTGAAACCTGCGTATCCCAACCCTTTTTGTCACATGAAGTGTATCTAAGCTCCAGACTAACTGACACCACCGCAGCCTGTCCCAGCTCTGCAGAGATTCACCCCAATCAGAGACCAAATCTCCAACAAGCCCTGATAATTTACAGCCCATTTTTAATAGTCCTGGACAGGTCCAATTTAGCCGGATGAACACAACAACATTGGAACATGATTCCTGCATGTCCTGGACTCCCCCAACATCAGAAACATGTACTCCATATTGGGAAGTCCAGAACAGGGGCCACAAGATTAAGATAAAGGGTAGACAAATTGCTGGAGAAACTCAGCAGGTGCAGCTGCATCTTATGAGCGAAGGAAATAGCAACGTTTTCGGGCCGAAACCCTTCCGTCCATTTTGAACGAAACGAGGAAACACTATCACCGAGAGAGTGTGATTCTGTGGAATTATCTGCCATCAGTGGTGCGGCCGAGGAGGCCGGTTCTCTGGATACTTTCAAGAGAGAGCTAGATAGAGCTCTTAAAGATAGCGGAGTCAGAGGATATGGGGAGAAGGCAGGAACGGGGTACTGATTGTGGATGATCACATTGAATGGCGGTGCGATTGAATATTGTGAATTGTCCCCTTTTGTGTGTGTGTGTGTGAGGTGTGTGTGATAGTGTTAGTGTGTGGGGATCGCTGGCCGGCGCGGACTTGGTGGGCCGAAGGGCCTGTTTCCGCTCCATATCCCTAAACTAAACGGAACTTAAACCATGCTGTGTATCCCTAATCAACTAAGGTGGTTCGGAAGGGAGGAAGGGGTCGAGGGAGAGTAAGGGATGGAGGGGAGGGAGAGAGGGAAGGGAGGGAGAGAGCGAGGAGAGGAAGGTGTAGGGAAAGGATCTGAGGGAGGGATAGGAGAGGGCAATAGGGGAGGAATGTGTCAGGAGATCTAGGAGGGAAGGAGAGAGGGAGGAGGGAAGGAGAGAGGGAGGAAGGAGAGAGAGATGTTGAATTCCGTGAGAGTACACCACCATCCCTGTACACAAACCCTTCACACTGCCCGTTTATAGGGAACGCATTCCCACTTCACTGCTACCCTCCCTCACTCACTTCACTCTCTCCCTCCCTCTCTCTCTCATCCTCACTCTCCCTCCCTCTCCTCCCTACCTCCCTCACTCTCATCTTTCTCACTCTCTCTCACTCCCTCCCATCTTCTCCCCTCCCATCCCTCCCTCCTCCCTTCCCCTCATTCCGCTCTCCCCCCTCTCTCTCTCACATCACTCACTCCCATCCCGTCCCCGCCCACTCTCTCTCCTCTTTCTCACTCTCACTCTCACCCCCCTCCCTCCCTCTCTCTCATTCCCTCGTCTCCTCCCCTCACCTTCCTCATTCCTCCCCTCATTCCCTCTCTCTCTCAATCCTCTCCCACCTCTCTCACTCCCGCCCTCCTCTCTCTCCCTCCCTCCCACTCACGTATTATACAGGGGTGACAATTTGGGAGTTTTCTCCTGGAGGGAGGGAAGTGCAAGAAGGAGGGAGCACCACACTGCGGGATGGAGGGAGAGATGGAAGAGGAGAGGGAGAGGAGAAGATAGGAAGGCAAAGGGCAGAGAAGGAAGAGGGGAGGGAGGGAAGGAGAGAATGAGGAAGGGAGGAGGGGGAGGGAAGGAAAATCTTAGAGAATGTTAGATTCAGTGAATATTAGTTAGAGTGAGAGAGCGAGAGAGAGGCGAGAGAGAGAGAGAGAGAGACTATCGCAATGTTTAAGAAACAGTTGGACATGTACATGGACAGGACAGGTTTGGAGGGATATGGGCCAAACGCAGGCAGTGTAGATGGGGCATGTTGGCCGGTGTGGGCAAGTTGGGCCGAAGGGCCTGTTTCCATGCTGTATCACTCTATGAATCTGACCTTGTGGAAATATTTATTGATGTCCATGTATGCAACATCTACAGCTTGGCCCTCATCAACCTTTTTGGACACATCTTCAAAACATTCAATCACATTCTTAAGACACGGGGCTCCCCACGTATAAAATGTAGATCTGCGATGTGGTGCAACGGGTAGCTGCTACCTTCGACGGTGCCAGAGACCTGGGTTTCGAATCAAGACTACGGGTACTGTTTTTGTTTCTGTACGGTGGTTTGCATGTTTCTCCTCATGACCTGCGTGGGTTTTCCTTCGCGGGCACTCCGGTTTCCTATCCCTCCCACACTCCAACAGAACTCGGGTTTGTAGTTCATTGGCTTCTGTAAATTCCCCCTAGTGTGTGTGGGGATAGAACAAGTTTTGGGATCGCTGGTGAATCGATGGACCGAAGGCCTGTTTCTGTGCTGTATCCTGAACTAAAAACGGAACTTAAACCATCCTGAGTATCCCCAAATCAACTAGGGTGGTTAGGGGGGGGGGGGGGTGGTGGAGAGGAGGAGAGAGAGAGGGAGGTAAGGGGAGGGAGAAGGGAGATAGAAGGAGGGAGAGAGGAGGGAGAGAAAAGGGAGAGGGAGAGCGGTAGGGAGAGAGGGAGGGGTAGAACAGGAGAGTAGGGAAGTGTGGTGTGTGTGTGTGTGTAACCCCGGTTAACCCTTCTATCCAAACGTTCAGATAAGCCCCAGGTGTTCACCATTGAGTCCCGTGTCAATGTGTGGAGGTCGGCGCGGAGTCGAGCGTGAAAGATAATGACCAGGTCTGAGTCTGACGTGTGGTTTAGCGTTGTGAGTGATCCACCCGTGAACTGATACTCCTGTACCAGCAATGATATGTGTACAGATTTCGGGACCAGACGCTGGTGATCTACAGAATTAACCCGACAACAAAAGCGGGTTCGGTATCTCTGTACAGCGAGGAACGAGATCGGAACTGGGAGCTCGGAGACCATCACTGTAATCGTCCAAGTGTGAGTATTCCCCACCATATCCCGTACACAAACCCTTCAACAACTGCCCGTTATAGGGAAATTGGCATTCCTTCACTGCCCCTCCCACTCTCTCTCTCCCTCTCTCCCTTTTTCACTCCCCCTCTCTTTCTCACTCCTCATCCACTCCCTCCCTCCCTCTCCCTCTCTTTCAACACTCTCTCCTCTCCCTCTCTTACTCTCGTCAGTCTCTTCCCTCTCTCTCTCCTCTCTCGCCCTCCCATCTCCACCCCTCTCTCCCTCCTCCCCCTCACCCCTCATTCCCGCTCTCCCTCATCCCTCTCTTCTTTCCTCACTCTCTCTTCTCTCCCTCCGTATCCCTCCCTCCCCCACTCCTCTCCCTCATTCCTCTCTCCCGTCCTCCCTCTCTCTTTCTCATCTCTCTCTCCCCTCCCTCCCTCACTCCCCCTCTCTGTCTCCGCCTCTCCCCCTCCTTCCCTCCTCTCTCACTCTCTGTCCCTCCCTCCCTCCGGCGGTGTTACACAGGGTGACAAGTTGGAGTTTTCTCATGGAGGAACTCGGTGCGGGAAGCAGGGAGCGAGCCACACTGCGGGAGGGAGAGAGTGAGAGAGAGAGACGGAAGAGAGGGAGGGAAGTACCACAGTACTCCGGTTTCCTCACACACCTCCAAAGACGTGTGTGGTTTGTAGGTTAAATTGGCTGGTGTAAATGTAAGAATTGTCCCTATGGGTGTAGGATAGTGTTAAAGGGGCCTGTCCCCACACTGCCGGCTTAATGACGGATGTATCAGGTCATCGAACAATACGTGGCGTGAATGACGTATGACGCGGTGATTGGCGATGGCGCAGCGTGATGACGTATAACGCGCGCTGTTTTTTCAAGTGTCCGCAACATTTTTAGTCGGCCGCGTTTTTTAAATGTTCAAAATCTTTGGCGCCACAGATATGATGCTGGCAAAATTGTCGGCAAGTGGGACAGGCCCGTTTAGTGTGCGGGAGCGCTGGTCGACCGCCGGACTCGTGGGCACGAAGGGCCTGTTTGCCGTGCTGTATCGCAAACTAAACACAGAAACTAGTGTTGAATGGGCCCCGATCGCTGTCGGCGCAGACTCGGTGGGGCCGAAGGCCTGTTCCGTGCTGTATCTCTCTAAACTAAACTATGTTACCATCCTTACAAATATACTAAATTACTACGATACATACATGTCCCTCACTAACACGCACCCGGCGCGACCGTTAACCCGGAAAAGCAGCAAGCATCCGGCTCGCAAAGCCCTCCTCCCCTGCACCGTGACTCGCGATGGCCGGCCTGGCCAGGCCTCACAGTGAGTCTTAGAGACGTAAATATACAGGGAGCTCCACTGTGTGTGTGTGTGTGTGTGTCTGACGCTGGGAATGTTTCTCTTTCTAGACGCTCCCATCAATGTGAGGATCACAGCTCCAACATCCCCTCCTGCTGGTGAAAACATCACGCTGCGGTGTGGATCACAGGCCAACCCTGTAGCGAACACATGAATAAATAAACAGATAAAGTGCAAATAAACAGATAATGAGCTATTAATGTTCAGAGTTTAGTTTGAGTTGAGTTTAATAGCTGGTGGCTGTGGGGAAGTAGCTATTCCTGAGCCTGGACGTTGCAGTCTTCAGGCTCCTGTACCTTATACATGAAGGTAGAGGGGAGATGAGTGTGTGGCCAGGATGGTGTGGGTCCTTGATGATGATGTCTTAAACTGTGTGACATGTGTGTTGAGGGAGCTCCACTGTGTGTGTGTGTCTGACGCTGGGAATGTTTCTCTCTGCAGACGCTCCAATCAATGTGAGGATCACAGCCCCAACAGCCCCTCCTGTTGGTGAAAACATCACACTGCGGTGTGAATCACAGGCCAACCCTGTAGTGAACTCTTACAGCTGGAGAAAGCTCTGTGGCTCTCAGTCTACAGATCTGCAGAGAGATGATGCAGAATACAGACTGAGGACCACAGTAGAGGTCGGGACCTGTGACTATTTCTGCACCGCGAACAATTCTATTCTCTCGGTGGAACGGAGTCCCCAGCTCAAACGCATCGATGTCCATTGTAAGTAACCACTTTGTCCCAGCTCGTTTACCATCTAGACTACACTCCACAATCTCTCCTCAATCCTACAGATGCACCGTGTAAGGAAAGCATTGTGTGGAAGGAAACTGCAGATGCTGGTTTAAAATCAATAGGTAGACCACATAAGTGCTGGGAGTAACTCAGTGGGTCAGGCAGCTTCTCTGTGGAGAACATGGGCAGGTCACAAAGTGCTGGAGCAACTCAGCGGGTCAGGCAGCATGTCCGGAGAGAAGGAATGGGCGATGTTTCAAGTCGAGATCCTTCTTCAGACTGATGTCAGGGGAGGGGGCGGGACAGAGATACAATGTAGTCGGAGACAGTCAGACTTGTGGGAGAACTGGGAAGGGGAGGGGATGGAGAGAGAGGGAAAGCAAGGGCTATCTGAAGCTACAGAAGTCAATGTTCATACCGCTGGGGTGTAAACTGCCCATGTATGAGGTGCTGTTCCTCCAATTTGCGCTGGGCCTCACTCTGACAATGGAGGAGGCCCAGGACAGAAAGGTCAGGTTGGGAATGGGAGGGGGAGTTGAAGTGCTGAGCCACCGGGAGATCAGGTAGGTTAAGACGGATTGAGCGGAGGTGTTTAGTGAAATGCATCACAGCACGATTTGGGAACAGCTCCGTCCGAGCCCCGCGAGAAATCACAGAGAGTTGTGGACGCAGCCCAGACTATCACGCACACAAACCAACTGAACATAGACACAAAAATCTGGATTAACTTAGTGGTTCAGGCAGCATCTCTGGAGAGAAGGAATGGGCGACGTTTCGGCTTCTTCAGACCCGAAACATCACCCGTTCCTTCTCTCCAGCGATGCTGCCTGTCCCGCTGAGTTACTCCAGCACTTTGTACCTGTCCACGTTCTCCAGAGATGCTGCCTGTCCTGCTGAGTTACTCCAGCACTTTGTACCTGTCCACATTCTCCACAGAGATGCTGCCTGACCCGCTGAGTTACTCCAGCACTTTGGATCTATCTTCGGTGTAAACCAGCATCTGCAGTTCATTCCCACACAAACCAATCCATAAAATCTCCATTACTCCATCAACCTTTGTCATTGAGTGAAACAGCACGGATACAGGCCATTCGGCCCAACTTGCCCAGACCGGCCAACATGCCCCATCTACACTAGTCCCACCTGCCCGATGCTATCCAATCAAATACTATATCTAAATGCAATCAAGCCAAACAAAGACAATAGGCAGAGCAAAGGGGAAGATGCAGAGCGCAGAATATAGTTCTCAGCATTGTTTCGCAACAATTCCACAGATAAAGTCCAATGTCTACATTGGGGTCGAGGTGAATCGGACAGTACCCTAGCTTTATGGAAGGACCGTTCAGTGGCCGATCACAGAGGGGAAGAAGCTGTTTCTGGGTCTGGTGGTGTGCCCTTTCAATGATGTTTCAAGAGAGAGTGAGATATAGCTAACGAAATTAAGGTTTATGGGGAAAGAGCATGACAGGAGTACTGATTTTGGTTGAGCAGCCATGATCATATTGAATGGCGGTGCTGGCTGGAGGAGATGCGGATCTGTACCGTACGCGGGCGGGACGGGTTTGTAGGCCGCCCCTTAGATACGGGGATTTGGATTGAACCATCAGTACTTCCCTGTATGCGCTATTAGCGTTTTGGTTACATTATCAATCAGTCAGCACCTAGTAACGTGCTTATACACATATATCACTTTATTGTAGTTGTGTTTCACTTTTATTCTTACAAGGAAAGATGTAGATTGGTTACTTTTGGAGAAATGTCAAATTTCCGCTCACTGTCCACTCCCAAACTCGGGAATTCCCTCCCTCGACCTCTCCAGATCCATCTCAGGAAGGTCCACCTCCCCTCTCAAGTGGGTTAAAGACCCCACGGCCAGTGCGGGAAGTTCACCCCAGTGTCCTGGGGACAATGCTTACCCCTCATCTCATGTGACTTCAACAGATGATCTGGGTCATTATCACATTGCTGTTTGTGGGACTTGCTGCGCTCAGACTGGCCGCCACGTTTCCCACATTACAATCGTGACCAGTCTACAAATGGACAACTTGGTTGGGCAGAACTTTGGGATGGTGAAAGGTGCTGATGAAATAAGAGTCCCTCTGTCTTCCATCGCCACCTCCTTGAAGACACCATTTACAACAGTGCCCTTGCCGTCTGCACTGATGTGCTGGGGGTTAAGCCGGGTGAAGTGGGAGAGGGGAGCAAGGAGATATGGTGGTTGGTGAAGATATGAGCTGTTCTGGGACCAACAACTGAGGGGGAAGGGGGGGGAGAGGCCGTCGCTGTACATTGGTGAGGCCACGCTTGGAGTATTGTAGATAGACACAAAAAGCTGGAGTAACTCAGCGGGACAGACAGTATCTCTGGAGAAAAGTAATAGGTGACATTTCAGGTTGAGTCCCTTCTTCAGACTGAGAGTCAGGGGAAAGGGAGGCGAGAGATACAGCAGATGATATACCTGTAAAGAGATAAAGAACAATGAATGAAAGATATGCAAAAAAGTAACGATGATAGAGGAAAGGCCATTGTTAGCTGTTTGTTGGGTGAAAATGAGAAGCTGGTGCAACTTGGGTGGGGGAGGGATCGAGCAAGAGGGAATGCCGGGGCTATTTGAAGTTGGAGACATCAATATTCATACCACTGGGTTGTAAGCTGCCCAAGTGAAATATCTACGGGGATTCCCCTCCCCCACTATTGATGAGGCTCGCACCAGGGTCTCCTCCATACCCCGCAACACTGCCCTCTCTCCCCATTCCCCCACTCGCAAACAAGGCAGAGTCCCCCTGGTCCTCACCTTTCACCCCACCAGCCGGCAAATACAACACATAGTCCTCCGCCAGTTTCGCCACCTCCAACGTGACCCCTCCACCCGCCACATCTTCCCATCTCCCCCCCGTCTGCCTTCCGCAAAGACCGCTCCCTCCGCAACTCCCTTGTCAATTCTTCCCTCCCTCCCTGCTCTACCCCTTCCCCAGGCACTTTCCCTTGCAACTGCAAGAAATGCAACACTTGTCCCTTCACCTCCCCCCCTCCACTCCTTTCAGGGACCCAAGCAGTCCTTCCAGGTCCGACAGAGGTTCACCTGCACCTCCTCCAAACTCATCTACTGCATCCGCTGCTCCAGATGCCAGATGATCTATATCGGTGAGACCAAGCGGAGGCTTGGCGATCGTTTCGCCGAACACACTCCGCTCGGTCCGCAAAAACCAACCCGACCTCCCGGTGGCTCAGCACTTCAACTCCCCCTCCCATTCCGTATCCGACCTCCTCGGTCCTGGCCTCCTCCACAGCCAGGTGAGCAACACCGCAAGCTGGAGGAACAGCACCTCATATTCCGCTTGGGGAGTCTGCATCCTTTGGGCTTGAACATTGAATTTTCTCAATTCTGTTAACCCTTGCTGTCTCCTCCCCTTCCCACCTCTCCCTCAGCCCTCGGGCCCTGGCATTCCCTCTATCTCTATCTCCCTCCCCCACCCTAGTCGCACTAGCTTCTCATTTTCACACCACAAACAGCTTACAATGGCTTGTTCCCTTTATCATCGATACTTTTTTGCATATCTTTCATTCATTGTTCTTTATCTCTCCACATCACCGTCTATATCTCTCATTTCCCTGATCACTGACCAGTCTGAAGGAGGCTCTCGACCCGAAACGTCGCCTATCTCCTTCGCTCCTTAGATGCTGCTCCACCTGCTGAGTTTCTCCAGCTTTTTGTGTAACCCAAGTGAAATATGAGATGCTTTTCCTCCAATTTGCATTTTGACAGTTCAGTTTTGGTCAACCTGCTACTGAAAATATGCTATTAAGTTGGAAAGAGTGCAGAGAAGATTTTCAAGGATGCTACTAGGACCCGAGGGATTGAGCGATAGGAAGAGGTTGGGCAGACACAAACTGTATTCCTCAGAGCACAGGAGGCTGAGGGGTGGGTGATCTTATAGTGGTGAATATAATCATGAGAGGAATAGATAGTGTGAATGCACAGTCGTTTTTTTCCAAGGATGGGGTAATCGAGAACAAGAAGGCAGAGGGGAATGATTTAATAGGAATCTGAGGGACAACTTTTTCACACAAAGTGTGGTTGGTATCTAGGAACGAACTGTCAGAGGATATAGTTGAAGATGGTACAATAACAACATTTGGACATATACATGGATAGGAAAGGTTCAGAGAGATATGGGCCAAATATGGGCAAATGGGACCTAGATGGGACGTCTTGGTTGGCAGGGATGAGTTGGGCCGAAGGGCCTGTTCTGTGCTGTACCACCCCACGACTGAAATGATGAAGGGTTAGGATGGAATGGATGTTGGGAAGAGCAGAAGTGGAGGCCATCAGCAGTAAACAGCTGTTGGGACCTCAGAGGGATATGGCTTTGCTCAGAGAGAGGTGAGCAGTGGAACTTACTGCCCTCGGGGCGGGTTGAGGCCACAGTAGAAGGAGATTTAGAGGGAGGTAGGACATTCTGATAGATGAAGAAAGTAGGGTCAACAGGACAAGGTGGGCTGAATGGCCTGTTTCCGTTCTGTAATTCCAGTGTAATCCAATGGAGTGATGCGTGCCGGAGAATCTCTTTCGCTGCTCGGTCTGGGCTGGAGTGGGGGTTAAGTTGTCGTATCTGTTTCTCAGAGCTGGGCTCTCACTGAATCCTTTCCTCCACCCCTCAGTGTGTGCCTGGACAGGACTGGGAAATACGTCGTGGCCGTGATCGTTCTTGCCGTCATCCTTGGTGTCGTTACTGTCTCCGTCATCACCACCGCAATCTTCTGGGCAGCTCGTTGTCGCAACAATCGAGGTACGAGACGATCTGGAATTCACTGATCATTTACTCACGAGAGAGAGAGAGAGAGAGAGATAGAGAGAGAGAGAGAGAGAGAGGGGAGGTACACACATCGTCAACCTGAAAACAGGGCCCTCTCCAATACATAACCACCCCCCCTCACAGCTACCACCGTGTTTGAAAAGAAAGGCAGGGCAGATTGCCCAAGCATCCTGGAGCTGACATTGACACCTCATCCACATCAGCAAAAACTACATAATCTGGGAACAATCTCAGTGGCCGCTCACAACCCCATTCCATCTCACTGTCCACTCTCCCAATGGACCCATCCTCCTCCCCATTCCCTGTCACCGCCCACAGCTCCCCAACCTCTTCCTCTGCCCCACACACCCCAGAGACCAAACCCTTCCCCATTCCCTCCCTCCACACTCCTAATACACCAAAAGTCTCTCCCCATTCTCTCCCCTCTTCCCACACTCCTCATCGACTGGAACTCCCCCCACTCTCTCCCCACTGCCTACGCTCCTCATACACCCAATCCTTTTCCCATTCATTTCCACGGATCTATAGGTCCCAAGAATTACCCCTCCACAGAGTTTCAGTCGAACAAAACCCCTTCCCAGAGAGATGATCCGAGGACAATACAGTGGGAGAAAGGGTGAATAAGGTGATAAGTGATAGGAGGAGTATTAGGCCATTCGGCCCATCAAATCTACTCCGCCATTCGATCATGGCTGGTCTATCCCTTCCTCCTAACCCCATTCTCCTGCCTTCTCCCCATAACCACTGACACCAGTACTAATGAATGGGAAAAGATATGGAAGGGAGGAGAAATAGAGAAATGGAAGGTGTGTGTCAGAATGAATGTGTGAGGGAGGGATGGAGGGAGGGAGGGAGGGAGAGGTTGAGGCGCGATGGTGTGAAAGAGTTTGAATGAGAAAGATGTGTATGGAGAATGAATGATGAAAGGAATGCGGAAGAGTGAGAGGGAGAGAGAAGGATGAATGAAGGAATTCCCGAAGAAAGAGAGAAGGGAGACAAAGAGGAAAGTGAGTGGTCTGAATGAAATTTTGCCTTCCAGAAAGTTCCGTGACGCAGCAGAAGGAGCAGAAAGCTGAAGATGGGCCGGTGGAGTCCGCCTATCAGGTTGGTACCGTTGTGGCAAAGCGGCAGATCAGCGTTTTTTTGTCTCCTTGTTGTCCCTCCACACCAGCACTGCTCCATGGATACCAGCTCCATGACCTCGGCCATTTACACCTCACGCTGCCTCGGCAAGGCCAGCAGCATCATCAAGGACCAGTCGCACACCCGGCCCCTCCCCTCTTCTCCGCTCCCCCATCAGGCAAGAGGTACAGAAGTGTAGAAACACACACTTCCAGATTCATGGAGTTTGTTCCCAGCTGCTGTCAGGCAAACTGCACCATCCTTCCACAACCAGAGAGCGGTCCTGAACTAATATCTACCTCATTGGTGCCCCTCGGACTATCTTTGCTGACTTACCTTGGAGGGGGCACTAAATGTTATTCCCTTATCATGTGTCTCTACACCGTAAATGGCTCGATTGTCATCATGCATTGTCTTTGCGCTGACTGGTTAGCGTGCTGCAACAAAAGCTTTTCACCGTACATCGGTACTTGTGACATAAACTAAACTGAACTAAACTCTCCCCCCCTCCCAGTGTCGGACACACCAAACCACCTCCCCCACTCCTGCCCACCAAACCCACATCACCGTCCCCACCCCCTGTCACTGTCTCTGCCCCAGGATACTGAACCACCCTCAACACACTGAATCCCTCCATCATATCCCACTTTCCCAACTGAGACTGACCCACGATGTTTATAAGGGATGGGAGCAGAATTAGCCCATTAAGTCTATTCCGTCGTTCAATCATGGCTGATCTATCTCTCCCTCCCAACCCCATTCTCCTGCCTTCTTCCCATAACCCCTGACACCTGTACTAATCAAGAAATCTATCTACCTCTGACAAAAAAAAATCAACTGGACACGGCCTCCACAGCCGTCTGTGGCAAAGAATTCCACAGATCTCTCTATTGAAAGAACATTCTTTTATTCTGAGGCTGTGGTCTCTGGTCCTCGACTCCCCCACGAGTGCAAACATCCTTGGACTCCACCTTCCCACTCCGTCCTGTTCCACATACTGAACATCACCGACCCTGTCCCTGCCCCACTGCCCAGCGGCTAGAACCTTATCCTGTGCCTTCCACACCCCAACATTCACTCCCTGTTTACCCCCCCCCCCCCCCACCCACCTGAGCTCAGTGAAAGTCCAGACTCTGTTCCCCCACACCCTGTCTCTGTAACCCCCTCCACCGACACCGTGCAGGCTGCTTATTCTATTCCTGTGACCGGTGTTTCTTGGAGAGGGTCCAAGGGAGGTTAACAAGAACGATCCCAGAATAGTGTGTTAGCATATGTTTGACAGCACTGGGCCTGTACCTCGCTGAAGTTTAGGAGGTTGAGAGGGAACTTCATTGAAACTTACAGAATAATGAAAGTGCATAGATTGTGTGGATGTGGAGAGGATGTCTCCACTGTGGGAGAGTCTAGAACCAGAGGTCACAGCTGAGAATTAAAAGACGCTCTTTTATAAAGGTGAGGAGAACCTCTTTAAGCCAGAATATCGTTAATCAGTGAACACATTTGCCATAGAGGGTTGTGGAGGCCAAGTCAGTGGATATTTTAAAGACAGAAATAGATAAATTCTTGATTAAAATGGGTGCCAAGGGTTATGTGGAGAAAGCAGGAAAATAGGGTTAGGAGTCAGAGATCAGCCATGATTGAATGACAGAGTAGACTTGATGAACCGAATGGCCTAATTCTACTCCTATAACTTGTGAACTTTCTTTTCCTCACAGGAGCTGCATGTCGGCGACCGGGATCTGTACAGCGAGGTCAAGCCCTGTTAATGAGCCTCTGCTCAACCCCTCTCTGTGTGCACCCTCCACTCTGCCCACTTTTCTCGGATGTTTCTCTCTGCCCACCTCTCTCTGTCCTAACTCTCTATAATCAATCTCCCTCCCATTGACTCCATCTGCACCTCACGCTGCCTCGGCAAGGCCAGCAGCAAAATCAAGGACCAGTCTTACCCCGGCCACTCCCTCCTCTCCCCCTTCTTCCTCTTCTCCCCTCTCCCATTGGCTAAGAGGTACAGAAGTGTGAAAACACACACCTCCAGATTCAGGGACAGTTTCTTCCCAGCTGTTGTCAGGCAAATGAATCATCCTACCACAAGGTTACCCATGAATCTGCCCATAACCGTACTACGTCTTTTTCGTTGAGTGCACTATCTTGCTCGCTATAGGATCTTTGCTCGTGATCACCGTCTTTTATATGCCCCGCAAACCCGAGGGCTGAACCACACAGGGAGATGTCTTACACTTAGCCAATAACAGATATCGATTAACCCCATACATAACAGACATCTCCCTAACCCAATAATACAACTGCTCATTACATTGTATTGCTAACGGACTTCAGGGTGAAGTCAACTATTGGAACATGTCCCCTGATTCACAGGGTTTCCAGACATCCAGCAGAGTCAGAGTCTGCAACATTATATATAACTTATTTACAAATGTATAGAGATCACAAGATCACATAGAGATTTACAAGTGCAGAGATCATTCCCAATCTGACCAAATCTCCCAACAAGCCCTGTAACTTAGCCCCATTTTAGAAGTCCTAACTGGTCCAATTTAGCCAGGATTAACATCCCCTGTAAATTGTCCCCAGCGTGTGGGATAGTGGGGCGATCGCTTGTTGACGTGGACTCAGTGAGCCACAGGGCTTTTTTCTGCGCTGTATCTCCAAACATATCCTAGAACTAGAGTGTGAACGAGTGATGGATGGTCGGTCAGGATTAGGTGGGCCGAAGGGCCAGTTTCCACGCTAAAAAAAAATCAATACTGTTAATTAACCATATAACCATATAACCATATAACAATTACAGCACGGAGACAGGCCCTCTCGGCCTTCCAGTCCGTGCCGACCATTTGTTTTCCCCTAGTCCCATCTACCCTGCACTCAGACCATACACCTTCGACGTCCATATACCAATCCCTTTTAACATCGACGTCTGCAGCTCATACCTACCCTCTGAGTAAAGAAGGTTTGTGTTATCCTTTACTTTTATTTTCTGATGTGAGTGGTTGAACAGAGTTTTTATTTTTTTCTTAAGTTTGTTCTTTTTAAATGTTAAAATAGACTTTTTTTACTGATCTCCACTTTTTTTTCATTTTTCCTCGCCTAATTTCTTTTTTCATTTTTATCCATTCCATTTCATGTTGACAGTATTTATTTTTTTTCCAATATAGTTTTTTTCCACACCCTCTGAGTAAAGAAGTTCCCCCTCACGTTACCCCTAAACTTCTGTGCCTTAATTCTCATGTCATGCCCTCTTGTTTGAATCTTTCCTACCCTCAAATGGAAAAGCATATCCACTTCAACTCTGTCTATCCCTTCATCATTTTAAAGACCTCAATCAAGTCACCCCTCTAACCTTCTGCGCTCCAAAGAATAAGACCTAACTTGTTCAACCTTTCTCTGTAACAATAGTTTGCTGGAACCCTTGCAACATTCAGAAAATCTCCTCTGTACTCTCTCTATTTTGTTGACATCCTTCCTTATAACTAGGCGACCAAAATTGTACACCATACTCCAGAATTGGTCTTACCAATGCCTTGTACAATTTTTAACATTACTTTCCTACTCCTTACTTCAATGCTCTGATTTTATAAAGGCCAGCACACATCACCAAAGGCTTTCTTTACCACCCTATCTACATGCGATTCCACCTTCAGGGAACTATGCACAGTTATCCTAGATCCCTGCTGTTCCACAGCATTCCTCAATTCCCTACCATTTACCATGTACGTCCTATTTTGTTTGTCCTGCCAAGATGTAGCACTACACACTATCAGCATTAAACTCCATCTGCCATCTTTCAGCCTCACTTTTCCAAATGGCCCAAATCTCTCTGTAGACTTTGAGAATCTACTTCATTATCCACAATACCCACCCTATCTTAGTATCATCTGCATACTTACATTATCCAATTTTCCACCCCATCATCCAGATCATTGATGTACATGACAAACAACAGTGGACCCAACACAGATCCCTGAGGCACCCCACTGGTCCCCTGGGCTTCCAACCTGACAAACAGCCATCCACCATAACAACTCTCAGACATCTCCCATTCAGCCAATGTTGAATCCATCTGCTACTCCCCGCCATTAACACCCAAAGAATTGAACCTTCTGACCAACCTTCCATGGGAACCTTGTCAAAGGCCTTACTGATAGTTAATTGGTCTTGCAATTAACTCTACACTCTCTCCTTGTGCCTTCAACCTCCCAAAGTGCAACAATTAACAGCACTCTTGCGTTGGATTAAACTCCGTCTGTCATTTCTCCGCCCCTTTCTGCATCTAATCTTATCCCGCAGTATCTTCCGACAGCTTCCTCACTGTCTGCAACTCCTCCAATCTTGGTGTCGTCAGCAAACCCACTCAGCCACAGATCGCCAGCATCTTCACAACATGCGCTCTGACGGTGAGGGACAGCGCCCCCATGTGGTCCTGGACATTTTGCCGCTGTAAATAGAATAAAGGAAAATCCTATATTCGGAGCAAGATAGACCCACTCCCTGCTAAGTGCAATGGGCTGACGTGTGGTACGCAACGAGCGTAACGTGGGCCATTTTTGTTAATGATTAATATGTTAAACAAATTATGATGCCTGTTTTTTTTAATGTTATGAATTGTTTTTTCAACAATAAAATGGGTCTGGTCTTCCCAATAGCCAGAGAATGAAATGAGATCTGGCCTCTGATGGTGGGGTTATCTGAATGAAGTAATTTAACAAAATAACATTTGTTTTGAGCAAGATAAAAAATGATGTCTAAACTTAAGGATGGTTTCATTCATACAACTGATTAGAATTGTGTAGATTGATTAGTAAGACTGGATGTTACACTCCCCTAAGATTTATTCCTCTACAATGTGACATTCTTGGGATGACCACTAGGTGATTTTGCTACCAATCAGACACATCTTCAGTTGTGTACCTTAACGTCACTGCCTGTAAGTAAATAGCGACCCCACTCCACTGCCTGCCACCAAACGGCAATATTTTTTATTCGAGGCCGGTTTTTGTTTTTTTTTTTGAAATAATCGCAGAGGAAACATAGTAGAAGCCTCGACCTACGCGGAAAACCACTTTCCACCATTAGGGAGAGTGACCGAACCTCCGGGAACCTCACGGAAACCTTGGTGGGCCGCAAGGGTTCCGTTCAGTTTCTGTTCAGGTTTACTAAGTAGAGACAGGGCATAACACTCCAACTTCTCTCCTCTGCCTCTGCTGCACGGTTTGAATAACGAAGTTTTTTTTCTTTCATAAGCCACATCCCACAGCCACCCTCCCAGGGACCGTCCGGGTCAATGATGAAAACACGCTGACAGGAGTTGGACCAGAGAACGAGGACCATCGCAGGTTGGTAGCTGCGATTTCAACTGGGAACGAAAGCTTCTGCCTAGGTCAACATGCATTTCCGAGTCCCTGCTGCGTTCATGGTGGTATGAGTTGAGAGGCGAGGTTAGTTCTCCCGTTTCTCTCCTTCCCGGATAAGGATGGTATTTGCGGGTAATGTTATCTGGGCATGTATAGCATGGGCGTATGGAGGTAAATCTCTTGCACTCGAGTTCGAGCTTGCCAAACACCTCAGCACCTGGTTGTGTCGCCAGTGTATCTGCCTTGTGTTAGGCTGGTCTTACAACCACCAGGATGTGTCTTGAGGTTTGCTGGAACTGCACACATTGGGCAGGCTGGATCTCTCCCAGCCAAAGATTTAGGTTTGTGAGAGAGGGAAGACGGCATATGTGGCTCTGATAATAGAACTCACCTTATTTGACTCCATGCTCCACAGCTCTCTCCATGTGGAAATCTTCCTCCTCTCAACGCCATCCCACCTCATCCAGCTCGGCCTTGTTTGGCATGGGATATGGCTTTGGCACACCTGGCTGCATCTTCCTGGTGGCGCACCTCCTCCACCACCAGGTTGCCGACGTTCAGCTGGAGTAGCCTTTTGCCAGGTAAGTTTCATTTGCTCCCAGAAATTTTCCCGCCAAAGCCCCCTCGGCCTTGTTGGACATGGCCCACTATGTCCTGGTGTTGGAGGGCAGATTTTGCGTCCAGAACCACTCTGCTGCTGGAATCCATTCCAACCTGTTGCTAATGTTGGAGCGACACGTCTTTATTATTGGTCCCGGGATTCTTGTTAGTGTCATGTCCAACCTCACTTTGGCACATTTGTACTCCTCCACCAGGCTTGAGACCGGCAGTGAGAGGGCTCCATTCCATAGAGATCCCTATGCTGCTGAGGCATCTCGGTAGCCCAAGCCACTTCCTCACTTGTGAGTTCACCAGTCTCTCCAGTGTTGGCATGGATAAAGTGACCTCGTAGATGGTAATTGGCCACATGAGTCGGGGCAGTAGACCGAATGAAGGCACCAAAGCTTCAGCTTCCCTGGAAAGCAGTGTTGTGGATTTGATTGAGGCCACTGATTGTATCCTGCCTGAGTTTGGTTCCACCTGGGCCTGCTTCTTCCCTTCAGTACTCTCGATGGTAAGCGATGTACCATCGCCCCGAGGCTTTTTGACAGCTTCTCCAGGACAGTTGGTATTGTCTCTTACTGATGTGGAAACTTTCATCAGTGAGCCGGTCTTTGATGATGGAAATACTGCACGATTTGCTGAGTTTAATCTCCATTCGTGCCCATTTGATGTTTTCCTGAGTTATCCCAGCGGGCGTTTTGGTGCATGCTTTTGTTGTTGTTTATTGTGGTCATATCATCTATGTACGGCCCTGATTGGAGAAGACGCAGCCCACTCTTCCAGCGTTCCCCTCCGACCACCCATTGTGATGCTCGAATGAGGATGAGCTCCATTGCCAGTGTGAAAACAAGAAGGAGAAATGGTACAGCCTGCCATTATGCCTACCTCAAGGTGCTGCCAGGCGGTGGTGATTGCCTGTGTTGTGACGCAGAACTGGAGGTCCTAGAAGTAAGCTTTTACCAGCTTTGTGATGACCTCTGTGCCCTGGAAAGAAAAAAAAACTGGCCAAAGTGTCCACATGGGGCACCGAACCAAAGGCATTTTGGCAAGAAAAATCCCCCTAAGAAACCACATGCAGATACTCTTTTCCTTCTGGAAGTTTTGTATCTGGTTGCAAGATGTTTGCATGTTTCCAGACATACCTGAGAAACCACGTACCCCCTGCTTTCTGCACTGACGTGCAATGAAGAATTTGCTCTGTAAAAATGTGAGAGGTGTTTGGGCCACACACCAAAGCGATCTCTCACTTCCACGTTCAGAAGGCTGAACTGGCGGAATTGGATAATGTTAGAGGAGTTATTTTCTTTGGGAATTAATGATCCCCTCTGCCCTTCGCCATGCCTTAGGTATGATTCCTTTCCCCTTGCCACTTTCATTAATTTCCCAAAGGTATTTCAGGGAGCTAAGGGTGTTCTTATCGAGCCTGTATGGAATGCCATTGGGCCTGGGGCTGATGGCAATTCTTGCCCGTTGACTGTGTTCTCCATCTCCTCCATTTATGACAGGCTTATGTCCATCTGGTGCACAGGTGGGTGATAGGTGGCATGTCCCATCTTGAATGTTACTGGCTCATGCCTCCGGTTGTCCATGTACATCTTCCTCAGGCGCTCTCTCCTTGACAAAGAGGCTTTTTTTCCACTTTAGTTTTAATGCTTTTTTTATGTATTCACAAAAAAAACACAAACATAACAATGACACATACACAATACAAGTGAAACGTACAACAGTGGGAAGCGGGGGTTCAGTTTACAATTAAGATTCAGTATACAGAACTATTTTATCATATTAAAACATTTGCAATAACTTTACATTATTGTCAATAAAATATTCAGTGGTGATGTCTTTAATTCTATACTAATCCATTTTCCCCATTTTCTGTTAACTCGTTCTTCTATCACTCATAGAGAATAATGTAATTTTCCTCAATGCAATATTTCCTGACAATGTCTAACCATTGTCCTAGGTCAGGGTGTGGTCCCGCTGCAAGCCATTTCATGTATTGGCCTTCTGGCCATCTTTGAGTAGATTTAAAACCCAGTAAGACCTTCCTTCAGTCACCACTGTATTTATTTACCCAGGTTTCAATGGAACACTTCTTAGAAACAATAATATCCTAATACCTCGTTTAATTCTGAATTCACTTCCTGGGCCCAAAAGGGATCTATTTTTGGGCACCATCAGAGATATGTGCATGATTCTGCATCGTTTGACCACATTGCCTCAAGCATGTTTGCTGCCTTAGAATTGCTTGCTTTTTATGTTAGGCGTAATAAAGAAACAAATCAAACTTTTCAATTAAATTCTCTCATTTTTGTGAATTAGTGGAATGTCTTAGTGTTACACACATATGATTCCAATTCTTCTTCTGAGATTGTGATGTTCATTCCTTTCCCACAATTATACATAAAATGGAAGTTTTAGCTTGACATTACCAATAAACTATGAATAAAGATTAGAAATAATCCTTAATGGTAGTTCTGAAAACGCAAGAAAAACCTAACTATTACTTCTATCACAGGTTCTTTCTTCTAGTGCCTACCATTTTACCTTTTATTGTAATAATCTCTCCACTTGGAGGTATCTAAACAGGTCCTGGTTCCGAAGTGCAAGTCCATCCTTCAAATCTTGAAAACTTCTTAGTCTCCATTTTCAATAACAGTACAAAATGCTGTCATTCCTTCTTCATCCATTCTTAAAATGTTGAGTCCACTACATTCCTGGTTTACAATTCATTTATCCAAAGCTATCCATCTAAACTTTTTGTGGTTTATTCAGTTTAAGTGTCTGGTAAGAGTGAACCATGGTTTCTAAATTAAATATCGGTTATTGGATCGATTATACTCCAGATATGTCCAGGAACCTTTTTCACCCAAAGTGTTTGGATGTGAAAGTCCGGGATATATGTCTCATCCTTTCCACCTAGCTATATAGCACCATCACACCAAATTAATTAGTGTCGAAGTGGAGCCTCATAGAAATACATTCCTAAAATTTGGAAGTGCCATTTCACCTTTGTCCTTTGGCAACTGGAGTGTATAGTGTATCGAATTCTGGCCTTTCCTCCCAAATAAATCTAGATATTAAATTATCCCATTCCCGTGAATTTGTCCTGACTCTATTGGCAGAGATTGAAACGGTAGAGTAGCCTTGACAAAATATTCATTTTCACCACATATTATCTTACTACTAAAATCCATTGGGTAGGTGGACCATCTTTCTATATCCTTTCTTATGTTTTGGGTTGATGTGATTATAATTGGCCCCATACACCATTGTTATCTTTTTTGTTATATGTACCCCTAGTATTTGATTGATTTTGAACACATTTAATATTATATTTTGTTTGATTTCTTCTGGAGGAGGACGATTAAATAGAGTGTTTGAGTTTTTGAATATTCACTTTATATCCTGCTTATAAATTACATCATCCTTGGAAATGAGGTGTTTACTTTCCGTGAGATACATCATTACATCATCTGCAAAAAGGCCAATTTTTATGTTCTCTGTCTCTTATAGTTACTCCCCTCAGTTCCCTTCTTCACAAATCGCTTGAGCCAATGGTTCAATATATATAGCAAACAGGGTAAGGCTTAAGACAACATCCTTGTCTCATTCCTCTTCCTAAAACAAATTTCTCAGTTAAGGATCCATTCACCCTTACTATTGCAGTAGGTTGCTGGTTAAATTGCTTTAATAACTTGAAATGAACCTCGGGAAAGGCCATAAATCTTTTAGTGTTTGATATAAGAATTCCCAATTAGAACCCCTATCAAAAGCCTTTTCCGCGTCTAAGCTTATCAGGACAGCGCGAGTACTTTCCTTTTGAATCTTGTGTATTATATGTAGGGTTCTTCTAATACTGTCCTGTGTTTGTCTGCCTATTATAAAACAGTCTGGTCTTCATCAAATTAAATCTGGCATGAACTTTTCAAATCGTTTGGAGATAGTTGAAGAATATCTTCCGGTGGCGCTATGGAGACTATGAGGATAGCGCCAGCCAGCTCCGCAAAAAAATCGGAGAAAACGGGGGTTTAAAAGGACTTACCGGCTGTGTCTGCTGCAGCACTGCCTGCCGTTTCTTCCACCGACTGTGCCGAGTGACGTCATCAGGCGCGCGACAAAACTATGTCGACGGCACGGAAGCCCTACCGACAAGGCTAAAGGTCGACAAACCCGGCAGACCGGCAGAAGGCCCAGCTGAAGCCTCGGAGTCGAGTAGGACTCGATCCCTGGAGGATGTATCCAAAAAATCGGGGGACAAAAAATGGAAGGTGAGGAATTGAAAACTTTCATTTCTCAACAGATGGCTGGCTTAAGGAAGAATTAAAGGAAGAATAAAGGATATAAAGGAAGAAATATGTCAAATGAATATATCAGATGGATACTCAGTTGAATCAGATGAAAAATCAACTGAACCAATTACAACGGGATACAAAGTCAATCATTGAAAAAAAGGTCAAGAAATTATCGGAGGATTTGAAGGAAGAATTTATTGAAATGTTTAATGAGTATGGGAAAAAAAAAGATGGACAAAAAGCTTGAAAAGCTTAAAAAGGACTTCCATAATAGGATTAATCCTATTGAAGAAGTACAGCAACACCAGATGGCTGGAATAAGGGACCTTGAACAAATAGCTGAGAAGAATGTTGTGACTACAGCGCAGCTGATTACAGAAAATGAACGCCTAATGAACCTGCTGACTAAAACAACAGAGAAATGTACTGAGCTCGAGAGGGCATCAGAGAAGGCAAAAACCTGAGGATTGCGGGGATTCCTGAGGGTCGAGAGAATATCGACGGCCCTCGAGGAATTCACTGCTAAATTACTCAAAGAAGTACTATCTCTGGATGAAGTGCCCTTTACTAGCTCGTGCTCACAGAGTCAGCAGACGCCAGACCAGACCAGGGGCTCCTCCGAGACAAATGATTTTAAAGATACAATATGACTTTGTACTGGATGAGATTATGCGAAAAAGCTTCAGGAATCAAAGGCTTGACATTCGAAGGCCAAAGGATTAGTATCTATCGAGACTATCCACCGGAGGTCGCCAGGAAACGGAAAGCATTTAATGAAGCTAAGGTCTTATGAGGGGAGTAGGAAACTTGAGATACGGTTTGAATTATCCAGCTATCTAAGAGTTTCTTTATAACATTGCCGAACACTTCTTTTAAAACCCCAGCAGCTGCTTTGGAATTTGCCCAACAGCTCAAGACTGAAGAGTATCTAGGGGGGGGGGGCAAGCAAATATATTGACTTTTTACTACTCTTATTACTTTTAAATATCCAACATGGACTCTCTTAACACTCACTGAGATTCTACAAGATAACATTGGACTTGATGGAATGGACAATGCCGACGGAATGGAGAGGAATAAAATGAGATCCGAAATTGTTATTGATATTGATAATTGATAATTAGTCCTAACATGTAACTAACATAATAATAAATAACATTACTTTAAGATCACAACGTAGTTTTATTATTAGGATTATTGTTCCCTTTCTTTTTATTAATTAAGATTGTTCACTATTTACTAATCATTATTACTAATAATAATTAACAACTGATTTTTTCCTTTTTGAATTGACTTAATTGTATGTTATTTTCTTTTTTATATAGAGCATTTATAGTTGATATGTTTAATATTACTTAGATTTTTAAGTCTTCTTTAGATATAGATACTTTTACAGGATTAATCCTATCCTTTTCCCCTTCCTTTTTCTATTACCACCCCCTTTTTTTCTTTTTCCCTTAATATTATACCCCCGTTAAAATATTGCTATGGAATAATAATTCCCCAAATCTAGGAGCTGGCTAGTTAACAACATCAATGACGGAAGTCATTAGATGGATAGTCATGTTAATATGGCTAACACAAACTATATCTATTCCAGATGTAGTTCTTTCCTCCTTTTACACATAACACTTTAATCTATCCTTTATTTATCTTTCATATCTATTGTATTTCTCGGTTTGAAATGGAGTAAGATATGTACCAATGGAGATATATTCGTGAGGGACAAAAAAGTGATTTAAAATTCATCTATTCAAGGTTCAGGTGTAGGGTTGGGTCTATCGCGCTGATCCTTAGACTCTATTAGATCTCTACAAATTTAAAATGCAAGACTTAAAAAGAAATATGGGGAATGAGGGATTAACGTTTTGCAGTTGGAATGTTAAAGGTATTAATGAACCGATAAAGAGAGGAAAAGTATTGGCACAATTTAAAGGCAATTAAAGCTGATGTAATTTATAATTCAAGAAACTCACTTAAAAAAAAGATGCGGAAAACAGGTTGAAAGCTAAATGGATAGATAAAATATATCTTCTTCTTTTACACATAAATCAAGAGGCGTAGCAATATTATTTCGTAAAGGCATTTTATATAAACATACATCAACCATAGCTGATAAAGATGGTAGATACATTATTGTGATAGAGAATTAAATACAGAAAAAAATGATTTTTGTTAATATATATGGACCAAATTTTGATAGCCCATTGTTTTTTAAGAAAGTATTTAACAATATCCCGGAATTAACACAATATAATTTGATAATTGGAGGAGATTTTAACTGTACATTGGATCCCTATTTAGACAGATCTATAAAACAAAGGAAAATTAAATCACATTCTAGTGATTTATTAAATGCATACATGCAAACGACCAATATTAAAGATGTTTGGAGAACAGAAAACCCTACGGGACGAGAATATTCTTTTTACTCTCCAGTACATAAAACTTATTCAAGAATAGATTATTTTTTGGTGGATGCAAAACTTATTTCACTTACTTATGAATCGAAATATGATAATATTATAATCTCAGATCATGCGACCCATTAACATTTAAAATTAAAATCAATGGTAAAATAGAAAACTCAGGACAGTGGAACTTAACCCACAAATTTAAAAAAATAAAACCAACCAGGAATATATCACAACTCAAATTAAGATTTTTTTTGAAATAAATGATCAACCAGAGATATCCCGTTCTTTATTATGGTAAACATTTAAAGCATTTCTTCGGGGAATCATGATCTCTTCACAAGCATTCCATAAACAAAAAGATTCGGAAAGAACAACAAGATTTAGAAAAGGAGATTAAACAATTAGATATACAGAATGCAACAAAACCAGATATATATTACATAATAAAATTGTAACATTGAAATATAAATTAAACAAAATATATACGGATCAAGTGATAAAATTTTATCAACACACTAAACAATTACAGTTTGAATTTGGGGACAAACCCCAAAAATTATTGGCCTCGACAACTAAGGAAAATTGAAGCGGAAAAAAATCATACTAGGATTAAATCACAAAACGGTGAATTATTAATACAACCCAAAGATATTAATGGAAGATTTAAGCAATATTATAAAAATTTATACACTGCTAATGGCAACAGTAAATAAAATAGAAATAGATGCATTCTTAAAAAAATGTAATCTGAAAGGACTAGATTTACAAACAGAGAATTATTAAAGGCTGATATTTCAATAAATGAAATAAAGAATCTATTAGATCATTAAAAAACGGTAAACACCGGGACCCGATGGTATAGGTTCGGAATTTTATAAAATATTTCATGATTATATGGTTCCATACCCTGAAATCATTATATGAACAGATACATGCACAACAGAAATTACCAGATACGTTGAATGAATATATTATAACACTTATACCAAAAATAAATAAAGATTGGATGAACCAGGATCATACAGAGCAATAGCTCTATTAATACAGATCAAAAGATATTAACAAAAATATTAGCAGAAAAAAAAAAAAAAGACTGAGTTCAGTCGTTAACGAACTAATCCATCCCGACCAAACAGGATTTATACCAAAAAGATACTCTTCATACAACCTAAGACGGTTGTTCAATATTATATATTCGAAAAGAGGTTGAAAAGAGGTGATAAAAAAAGATTTAGTAGTCATTTCGCTTGATGCAGAAAAAGCTATTGACCAAGTAGAATGGCCTTATTTATATTCGGTGATGGAAGCTTTTAAACTGGGGGAGGAGTTTATTACTTGGATTAAATTACTATATGCAAACCCAATAGCTAGAATAACAAATCGAATGTTATCAACTAAATGTAATTTATCTCGAGGTTGTAGACAAGGTTGTCCTCTATCACCTTTATTGTTTGCATTAGCAATAGAACCTCTTGCCCACCCGGAAATATATGGATATGATACTAAAGATACTAAGAATAAAATCTCCTTATATGCGGATGATGTATTACTTTATATTACTGAGCCAGAAATAAGTATCCGAAATTTGTTAAAACTTATAACGGAATTTGGATCACTTTCAGGATATAGTATTAATTGGAATAAAAGTGAACTTATGCCAATAACGCTGAAGAATTTACATATATTACAACAATTTCCTTTTAAGGTAACAAATGAAAATATTAAATATCTTGCGAATTTTTGTTACAAAAAGATTTGACTCTTTATTTAAATTTAATTTCCCTCCATTATTGCATAAATTAAATAAGAACATTTTATACTGAAAAGTTTACCTATTTCAATGATAGGTAAAATTAATGCAATAAAATGATTTTTCTCCCACAATTTATTATATTTATTTCAATTAATTCCGATATATCTTCACCCAAAAATTTTTTTAAAAAAGTAGACTCCATAATTACTAACTTTATCTGGGATTATAAGAGCCATAGAAAAATAAAAAACACTTATGTAAATCTAAAATAAACGGAGGATTAGCATTACCAAATCTTATGTTCTATTACTGGGCAGTTAATATTAAAAATATGAATTTTTGGATGAAGAATTAGATAATAAACCAAATTGGTTAAATATGGAAAAAAGTAAGATTTTTGCCCCTTTTTGCTCTCCATTTGAAATTAGCTCTATAATATTTGCTAATACTAATGTAGCTAAGAGAAGTTTATAATGAAAAATCCTGATAATAGAAAATGGAATCCGCATCTGGAAACAAATAAAGAAAGCATTAAAACTAAAATCTATCCCATTAGGTCTTACAATTGCCAATAATTTTGTGTTTAAACCTTCAATGTTGGATAAGGCTTTTTTACAATGGAAAAATAAAGGAATTTCTAAGATGGGTGATCTTTATACGGAAAATATTTTTCTTTCATTTCAAGAGTTACAACAAATTTATGGACTACACAATAAAGAATATTTTAGATATTTACAAATTAGAAATTATGCTTCTGCAAATATACAAGAATTTAGAAATAGAAAGACAGAAATTTTAGATGAAATGCTTGAATAAACATCCAAATAACGGAAAAAATGATATCATATATATATATAATATTCTATTGGAAAATGATACCCCATCAACAGAAACATATAGAGAGTCTTGGGAAAAAGGAATTAGGTCAAATAATAAGACCAGAAATATGGGATGAAAGTCTACAACATATACATCACTGTTCGTTAAATACTAAACATTCCCTTATACAGTTTAAAATACTTCATAGATTACATTATTCTAAATCTAAATTACATTATATTTTCCAAAGATATCTCCTACATGTGATAAATGTCAAATTTCAGAAAGCAAATTTGTCACATTCATTTACTAACTGTATAAAAATTGTAGAATACTGGAATGAAATATTTAAGATAATTTCAAATGTTGTCAATATAAGTATGACTCCTGACCCAAAGTTTTTATACTTGGAATATTTGAAACTGGACCAATTAATAACAATGAATCAAAGAACTTTTATTGACTACTGTCTAATATTGGGAAAAAATTAATATTAAAATTTTGGAAAGGCCCTGCATTCCCAACAATCAAAATGTGGAATATAGAAATGTCGGAGACACTCCATTTGGAGAGATTGAGGCTTATCCTTATAGATGGGTTAGACCTCTTCAGAAGGATTTGGTCTCCGTATATTAAATATTTACAGGGTCATAACGGTTCGGTGCTGGGGACCTGACTGGGACCTGGATATCTGAATCGATGAAGAAATATATATACAATAATTCATGAATATATCTTTAAGGGCGAATTAATGACGAATATTCTATTCTCCATCAAAATCTTTCTTATTCTTTATTCTATTTTTCTATTTTCTTTTATCTATATAAAAAACTAGAAAATAGTATAGAAACAAATGATTCTTAATCTCTTAATACTGGTACGAATACAAATATTATTAGTATCATATATTTTTAATTATATAAAATTGTGTATTTTCAATTATATAATAACACAAAATATTGTTAACTTTACGAAAATATAATGAATATTATAAAAGTTTTACTAATATTTCATATTATTAAATCACATGATATTTAGCATTATACTTAAAATTAGAGATAAAATAAATAGTATTAATAGTATGTGTATATTGCTAATATTATAAAATGTATTGTTAGTATTATGTATTTTTAGTTATATAAAATATATACCTTGAAAATTATAATTTAAGAACAATACAAATAATTATTAATAGTATGAATTGATCATTAATATTATGTATTTTTTACTAATAGTAAAATAATGTACTCTGTTATTATTTTGTTTCTATAATAAATAAATTAAAAAAAAAAAAAAAAAAAAAAAAAAAAAAGATAGTTGAAGAATATAATTTATAGTCCACATTTAGAATTGATTATCGTTCTGTAGTTGGTACAATGTTCCTTGTCTTTGTTCTCTTTAGGGATTTCCTCCAGACATCAAGAAAACAAATTCTTCACAGGTTAGTGTTTAGTAGTTTTGTTAATTGGTTCTTATTCTTTATTTTTACCTGTCGTATCAAGCCCATGATTCAGTGCAACATTCAGATCCCCCCCCACATATACAAATTCCTTCTGCTTCCATTACAATAATATCAAATAGGGATTTGAAAAAATGTTTATCACTATCTGGGGAGCATAGATATTCACCAGTGTCAGAATATTATTATCAACTTTGCCCTTTACTGTGATAGCCTCCCATCTTTGTCTTTTATTTCTTTAAAAAAATCGAATTTTTAACTGAGTTTGATATCAAGAATTGCCACTCCTCTTTTATTGACTACAAGTTTGTGAGCTATAATATGTGTTTTTTTAATCCAAAATCTTGTCAGCTTCTCATGCTCCTTACGCAATAAATGGGTTTCTTGTAAGAAAATAATATGCATCTTTACTGTTTTCAATTTAGTCATGACTTAGCCCTCTTAATTGGATTACCCAAACCATCAACATTTAGAGACATCAGCTTAAGTCCTTGACATTGCATCATTACACTTAGTGTGATTGATTTCACTGTATCCCCTCAACTCAATACCAGAACCATTCTGAACAACAAACCAAAAATATGAACAAACAAAGGTGTTTTACCTGGCAAAACAAAACAAAACATCAAAACATATATGGACTCCCAAAAAAGGGTATTCTCTTCCTCCATAGATCCGGAATCCCTTTGAAATTGAGGGGGGAAGCCTAACACTAAGAAAGAGCCCTCTCCTAGATAAGGGGGATCACCCCTCTATGGGTCCCTTCATTCATTCTAGCTCCAATATTTCGTTAATCTCCCTAACAGTCAGATTTATCTAATACAGAAAGTTATATTAAATCAACATTAATTACACTCGCATGAGGTCTGTGATGCTTGGTGATATTTTTAGAACCAGGCTTTATAAACAGATTTGTCTATGAATATACATATCTATACACATATTTGTAAGCTTAGGATTCCATAAGAACTCAGTATTCTAACATATTGTAGCGGAAGTCACTGTGTTATCCATGTCTATGCGTACCTTCATAATCAATCTCAGTTCAAGCATGAGTCTTCCGTTGTAATTCTTGAAGGCGCTCCCATGCCCATCTGGCTGTCTCTGATTCTCCGTGTCTCTCGACGAGCTGCCACTGCGCCGTTTGGCGGAGTTGTTCATGCAGTGGCAGCATGTCCGTGTCTCCCCGCAGCTCTTCCACTTTATAGCCTCTCCGTTGTAGCTCTCGCACGGCTTCCCTTGCGTTGTTGTAGGTTTGGTGTCCGCTTTCCCAGTGAATACGTATCTTGGTAAATGGTGTCTGAAAGCAGATCCTTCCTCTTTTAGGATGCGTTTAACATGTTTGTATGTCTTACGTTGTTGTACTACAGCGGTAGTGTAGTCATCGTCAAAAGACAGCATTCGTTCTCCAAGTTGGATCTTCTTTTGCCATGCCTGTTTGAGAACCATCTCTTTAACTTTAAACTGGAGAAAGTGGACAATTATGGATGTCGGAGGGGAGCTGGGGCTTGGTTTCTGTGCCAGGGATCTGTGTGCTCGTTTAATCTGCAAATCTATCATTTCAGGGATTGTCACTTCTGAGCAGTTTTCTCCACAAACTGAGATACTGAGCTACCTTCCACACCCTCTGGCACACCGTATATACGCAGATTATTTCTTCAGGATCTGGATTCCAGATCGTTCAATTTGTCGGCAAGTAACTTCTGGTCTTTCAGTGTTTCTTGGAGTATGGTGTTTGCAGCGACACTCCATGTTTCCAGCTCCTCTATTCGGGTGGCGGCTTCTTCCGTTTTTTGTTTGGTCTGGTATTGCTGGCCATCTATTGATTAATTTCAAGTTTAAGTTCGGCCAGCTCTTCTCTATATCCCGCTTGAAATCGTCTTTGAATGATGTGAAGTCCGCTGTCAATTCTCTTTTCAAGTTGCTGATTTGTGTACATATGCTTTTTAATCCCCCATGAAGGGCCTCTGTTGCATCGTCTCCACCAGCCTGTTTGTTTTTGTCTTCGTCTGTGTCGCTTCGAGCTTGACCTTCTCTTTCTTGCTTTTGTAGCATCTTTTCTTGCAACTTTCTGCTCTTTGTTTTGACTTCCCCACTCATACTGCACTCATTAAAACTTAAATACTCGCTTACTTTGAATTTAGGGGAGGTTTATTTATCCGACTGTACGGATTATCTCTGTCTAATCAGCCACCGGAAGTGCAACTTTTATATTAAGGTCACTAAAAAACCTAAGAGGCTCGGAACTAGCATTATTTGTTAATTTTAAGAAGCCGCACAATATGGTTTCTGTTCAGACCATTTCCAGGTGGCTGAAACATGGCTGAACAGATGCAGGAGTTGATACTGATTACTTTAAATCTCACTCCACCAGGGCAGCATCAACATCAGCAGCGAGGACATATGGACGTTCCGCCAGACCAAATTACTAGCAGCCACAGGATGATCATGAGAACATACCTTTCAAAGGTTTTATAATAAACCTGTCGCCAGACCAAGGGCCTTTGCCGACAATGTTCTAAGTTCTGTTACGTAGATTCCCTGGATGAGAGAATCTATTATTATGATTTGTCCATTAAAGCATCAGAATGTTTTCAAAAATTGTCATGTCTGAATGCTCTTATCTCTCATCCTTGGTCAACCAATACACTTGTGTCCACGGCATGAAATCACAGAGCTTTGACGTCTTCATGTAGCCACTCACGTGACTCCGAAGTGAAATAGTAAAATTAAATGAGAACTTACCAGTTTGAAGTTTGATCTTTATTTTATGAGGAGTTACGATGAGCGATTACGTGCCCACCGCTCCCAACCCTCATAAAAGATCAGCTGGTATCACAAGTCTCTCGTATCTTACTATATTCAGTTCAACAACTGTTATTCTGTGCTTTCACACTGCTGCTTTGATGGTTGACACGCATGCGGGCTGAAGGCCTTCTTCACGTAATCGCTCATCGTAACTCTTCATAAAATGAAGATCAAATGTCAAACTGGGAAGTTCTCATTTAATCTTACTATTCTCTGCCTCAGAGGGTGGTGGAGGCCGGTTCTCTGGATACTTTAGGTAGTAGCGCTTAAAGATAGCGGAGTCAGGTGAAATGGGCAGAAGCGAGGAACGGGATACATGATTGTGGATGATCAGCCATGATCAAATTTAATGGCAGTGCTGGCTTGAAGGGCCGAATGCCTACTCCTGCACCTATTGTCTATTGCCTCTCCGTCGGGCTAGAGGTACAGAAGTGTGAAAACGAACGCCACACCTCCAGCTTCAGGGACAGTTTCTTCCCGGCTGCTATCAGGCAAACTGAACTGTCCTCTCATCAACTAGAGAGCGGTCCTGACCTCTCATCTTCCTCATTGGAGACCCTCGGACTGTCTTTGATCGGACATTACGAGGCTTACTGGACGTTAATGTATCCATGACTTGGCCTCCACAGCCTTCTGGAGCAGTTTAGGCCACTCGGCCCATCAAGTCTACTCTACCATTCAATCATGACTGATCTATCTCTCCCTCCTAACTCCATTCTCCTGCCTTCTCCCATATCCCCTGACACCCGTACTAAATGAAAATCTATCTATCTATCTGTGCCTTTATAAAATATCCACTGACTTGACTCCACTGCCGTCTGTGGCAAAGAATCCCACAGATTCACCACCCTCTGGCTAAATAAATTCCCTCCTCATCTCCTTCCTAAAAGGAACTCCTTTAATTCTGAGGCTCGTGCCCTCTGGTCTAGACTCTCCACTAGTGGAAACATCCTCTCCACATCCACTCTGTCCAGGCCTTTCACTATTCTGTACGTTTCAATGAGGTTCCCCCCCTAATTCTTCTAAACTCCCAGCGAGTACAGGCCCATACTCCAAGGGGCATGAGGGCCGAAGGGCCTGTTTCCGCGCTGTATCTCTGAAACTAACATGAACTGAACCAAAACTTACTTTGTTTCCTTAAGTTCCTATTATTTTGTTTCCAGTGCCCAGAACTGAAGATTAATACTTTAATGTGGCCTCACCAATGCCTAAACGTTATTCCCTTTATCCTGTATCTGCACGCTGTGGGCGGCTCGATTGTAATCATTGTACAGTCATTCCGCTGCCTGGATAGCACGCAACGAGAAAGCTTTTCACTGCACCTCGGTACACGTGACAACAAACTAAACTGAATGGAAAGGGAAGGCAGGAATTATTGTCTCTATAAAGCCATCGTGCGTCTATCACCAGCTATCTTGGGACTGCCGTGAGTCAATGAAGACTCCTAAAACATCACGGCTATGGTTGCCAACTTTCTCACTCCCAAATAAGGAATAAAAGTCAAAATACGAGACAAATTCCCCGACGGCAATTCGTTGACCGACTCGGCCGTGTCTGGGTGAATGATGAGTTGGCCCGGGTGCGGGACTGCACACAAAGCCACAGCTGGCGGGCCACCTGAGGAGTTTTTGCCCGGGGGCAAAGTTTGGCGCCCCGTCCAACTCATGAACCGACGACCGGCCCATGAGAAGGAGAGGTGGTGGTGGTGTCGGCGGTCAGCGAAGGTCCAAAGCTTGGACAGCTGCCGTCCGACCGACCGACGGGGCCACGGGCGAGGTGCTGCTGCTGCTGCACTCCATGGGCTGCACTACATCGGGAACGGTGAAGCCACGCCCTGACACACTGGTGGGACGCAACCAAGGAGATGAAGAGGTTCTTCATATTTATAGGGTTTCAGAGAGCAAGACAGAGTCAGAGGGAATTGTGTCAACTCCAGTGAGATTAGTAGCAAACTGCTCCTTCTGAAATCGAGAGGGGTGGATGTGAAGGAGGAATTTAGAGAGTTGAAGGGCCGGCAAACTTGGCTCTTTACCTCCGAATCCTCCAAGATCATCTTCCGATCCAGGGTCCGCCACATGGAGCAGGATGAGACGTGCTCAAGCTTCTTCTTCCATAAGGTTCACAGGAAGAGATCTGTGATCCATACCCTTAGGGAGGAGGACGGCTCGGTAACATCCTTGCAGACAGACATGCGGAGGATCTGCACATTCCTTTTATACAGATTTGTACAACAGAAAGACCACAGACAGCAACGCCTCCCAGAACTTCCTGTCCTCTATCACGTAGATCTTGGAGGACAGCAAGCGGGAGAGTCTGGACCAACCACTGACCCTAAAGGAGCTGACTGGCTGCATCCGTTCCTTTTAAATCGAGTAAAACTCCCGGAAGCTCACTACCAGTGCACGCGGTCCTCGTGACGGCTGCTGTGGAGAGGAGACGGTTGCCCACCTCTTTGCAAAGTGTGGATTTGCAAAGACAGTCTGGAGAGGTTTACAAGGGTCCCTGTCACAATTTATTCCGAACAGCTCTGTAACAGAGGACTCTGATTTACGGACTGGTTCCCAGTGATGCATTCAGAGACTGACATCGAGTGCTGCTGGAAGGACATGAACTTGGTGAAAGACGCTCTTTGGTCTGCCCGAGCTTTGTTGACCTCCCAGTGGAGCGAGATGTCCGTCGGGGAATGTTGCCGACTGGCCCGCTGCCAGACTACAGGAGTTCGTGCTGAGGGACGCACTGAAGCTCGGTGTGCAGCCAGCGCCAAGGCTGTGTGTGGGGGGGGGGGGGGGGGGGGTCCCTCTACGCAGTGATTCTCCCCCTCTACATCGGGGACCTGGGGTGGAGAGTATTGCACCGAGGAGTCCTCTGCAACCTGTTTCTCTCGCGATTCACATATTCCTGCCACTTTTACGGGCTGGAAGAATCTGTGAGCCACGCGGATGTGGGAGTGTGTGAGGCTGCAGCACCAGCACCTGATCCAATATCTAAAAGGGGTTGCTCCTTGCCTTCTGGCTGCATTTCTCACCCACCACCCTCATCTTTGTTCACCCTGTGCTTAAGGAAGAGGATAGGGCCGAAGATGTCCTGGTTGGGTTGCTCCTGGGCCTGGCCACGCTGGGTGTTAGAGAGGGACTACGCGCTGTCCATGGGCACCCTGGGGGATTTCCGGGATCACTGGGCACCGCGGGGGGTTGAATGTATCCTTGTCAAGGGGTGTAACATAGGTGTATAGTAGTTTATTTAGTATATTTGTTGGTCCTCGTGTTATGGTGGTGGGTTCTGGTTTGTTTTATTGTATTGTAAATATTATTTTTAATAATTGATTAATAATAAAAAAAATAAGAAAAGGCTCGGTAAGGAACAGTCTAGGGTCCTTCCGCTGCTGGACATGGGGGGCAAGGTGTGGTGGAGACGCTCCTCAAAAATAAGGGAAGGGATTCCACGCCAGTTGGGCCACATGAGTGACAAGGGTGGGGGATAAATTTGTGTAAACATTATTGAAAGTACAGTGGCTTGCAAAAGTATTCATACCCCTTGAACTTTTCCACATTATGTCACGTTACAAACAAACGTTACAATCTGTGGCAAAGACTTGAAAATTGCTGTTCACAGATGCTCTCCATCCAATCTGACTGAGCTTGAGCTATTTTGCAAAGAAGAATAGGCAAAAATTTCAGTCTCTGGATGTGCAAAGCTGGCAGAGACATACCACAAAAGACTTGCAGCTGTAATTGCAGAGAAAGGTGGTTCTAAAAAGTATTGACTCAGGGAGGCTGAATACTTTTGCACGCCACACTTTTCAGTTTTTTATTTGTAACAAAATGTGAAAACCATATAGCATTTTCCTTCCACTTCACAATTATGCACCACTTTGTGTTGGTCTATCACATAAAATCCCAATAAAATACATTAAAGTTTGTGGTTGTAACGTGACAAAATGTGGAAAAGTTCAAGGGGTATGAATACTTTTGCAAGCCACTTTTCGCATAGCCTCTGAGAATGTTGGATGGAGTCTTGTAAGGATCATGTATTGAAATTTTAAAAGGAAACGTTAGAAAGGACACAATCGTGACCTTTACAAGATACTAGACTAATTGGGACCCGTTGGGTCCCAGCATCACACGGGAGGACTGGTCACCCAATGCAATATTCCACCTCTCCACCAATTCCAATATTGCTGGCCAGTGGGAGGGGGGGGGGGGGTTGTGCTAGTATGGGTGTTATGGGCTGAATGGACTGGTTTCCAGAGGGCTACTATGAACATTGTGGGCTGGCAGCTCAGTCACTGAGGCCAGACAGTACAGTCACTCGGACCTGGCAGGCTGGCAGATGAGAAACTGGCAGAAATTATGCCCAAAACCACTGGCAGACACTGTGAGAGAAGGGGGAGAGGATGGACTGAATGGATTATTGGGCTGGCACTTCAGTCACTTACAGCTGGTGGGCTGGCAGTTCACTCACTCACGGCTGATGGGCTGGCCATGCAGTCACTCATGGCTGGTGGTCTGGCAGTTCGGTCACTGACAGCTGGTGGGCTGGCAGTTCACTTACATACGGCTGGTGGGCTGGCCATGCAGTCACTCATGGCTGGTGGGCTGGCAGTGTAGTCACTCACGGCTGGTGGGCTGGCAGTGCAGTCACTCACGGCTGGTGGGCTGGCAGTGTAGTCACTCACAGCTGATGGGCTGGCAGTATCGTTAAAAAAAATCGCAAACATTACGTGGGTTTTGAATTACATTTTTATCAGATGCAAGCCAAGGAATGGCATAATTGTTAGCTGTTAATTGGACATAATCAACCTCACCAAATTGACAATATCCTATTGAAAGGAAGTGGGTGCTTAAGCTGTCAGGACATTTTATTATTTGCTTTTCCACACACCACTCGTAATTCCGGAGATTTTTTTAATGATAAATGTAGCTTCAGAACCAATTTTTTTTGCATGTAAAAACCCACTTCAGAATCATGGACGATTTTAAAATTTTACTGCCAGATTTATCACTTCTGAAACTTTTTAGATGCCAAAGTATTCAAGAAAAAACACAAATAATGCCTTACTGTTGATGAAATGCAGTGAGCAAAGGCGATAATTCCCAATATTTTCAATCTCGACATCTGCATGGCCAATGTTCACCAAGTACTTTAGCTGTTGTTGTCCCTTCAGCTCTCACTTCTCTTTACCTTAATTTCTCTTCACTTTTGGAATTCTGAAGTAGGATAGATGTCTCTCACGGTTATCCTGACTTCCATAATTATTTACAGCGCAAAAATTTACCATTTTGCCGGTTTTTAACAGGTAGAAAAGTACGCTTTTCGTGTATTAACAACATATACCCGAAGCTGCAATGTCCTCCAGATGGATTGAGCAGTTCCGTTCGTCAATCCCTTTTACCCAGAGACCTTACACCCTATACACACACACACACACACACACACGCATAGACACATAGGCTCACACACACACAACCAATACTAAAATGCCGAGTAACTTCAGAACGTGGTGAACATACAGTGTGTAAACCAAACGATTCAAACATTGAAAGCCTCCTGTCGAGACTGCTGCTGAAGCAAAAAACGTGCTTTAAATAACGTCCAACAAACACACTCACCATAGCAGTAAGCTCTCTTGAATTATTCAATGACGTCTTCACTCTGTGCCCTCTGTAGTCAGTGCCATCATGCCACGAACCGGAAATGATGCACTCAGCGCCATCTTGCAGCTAACCAAAAATGACGTCATTGGCGCCATCTTGCCACTAAGCGGAAGTCACGGAATGAGCGCCAATTTTGCAATTAAACACAGTCCTGATCTAATAAATGTTTATTCACACTTTATCCATCCGAAAACTGTTGAAAGCCCTTTAAAAGTAAAGCCAATGGGCAACACTTTGCAAGCCAACAAAACACATTTTCTGAAAACCACATCGAGGGGACTCACCATGGAGTAGACGTGCGTTCAGTGTTATTCCCAGCTCAGAGAACCGTGACCCTCTCACTTCCTCCGTCACGCAGAAACTGAGTGACTTCCGGTTTTATAGTCCCCCCCCCCCCGCCGCAGCAGAGGGAATGGTAATATATTTAAAAAACATTAATAACTCGGATTTTTCATCAATGAGAAAAATCCTCCAGTCCAATCTGGCGGAGGGGGACTATGAGCGAGGTGGCCTAAAATGATGATCGTAAGCGGCGGCGTTCTCTCGGAAATCATGAAACAGAAAGTCGAAAGTGGACAATTTCTTAGTTTTAGTAATATAGATTCAGACGGGAATGTAATTGGAAGGCTTTAATTTAGTTTAGAGATACAGCGCAGAAATAGATGCAGGAGTAGGCCATTTGGCCCTTCAATCCAGCACCGACATTCAGTATGATCAAGGTTGATCATCCAAAGTCAGTAACCCATTTCCTGCTTTCTCCCCTTATCCCTTAATTCCCGTTAGCCCAAAGAGCTAAATCTAACTCTTGAAAACATCTAGTGAATTGGCCTCAACTGCCTTCTGTGGCAGAGTATTTCCAGATTCACAACTCTCTAGGTGAAAATGATTTTCCTCAGCTCAGTCCCAAATGGCCAACCCCTTATCCTTAAACTGTGACCCCCTGGTTCTGGACTCCGCGCAACATCGGGAACATTTTCCTTGCATCTAGCCTGTCCAATACCTTAAGGATTATATATGTTTTATAAGATCCCCTCCCCTCCTTCTAAATTCCAGTGAATACAAGCCCAGACAATCCATTCTTTCATCACGCCAGACCCACCATCCAGCTAATTAATCTGGTGAACCTCCACTGCACTCCCTCAATAGCAAGAATGTCCTTCCTCAAATTAGCAGACCAAAAAGCAAATGAAAGAGATGTTTAAAACATAATTCTGAGACATGTGACTATAATGGTTCAGCATTTTAATCTCTTTGTTTACAAATGCAACAAATCCAAATCCTTTGCAGAAAACATGTGATGATATAAAAATAGCATCAGGATTAATCTTGCACCTGCTCCACTATTCGATGACCATGACTGATTAGTTTTAGTTTAGTGTAGTTTAGAGACACAGCACGGAAACAGGACCTTCGGCCCACTGAGTCAGCGCCGACCAGTGATCCCCACACACTACACACACCAGGGACAATTTACATTTACAGCAAGCCAATTAACCTACAAACATGCCCGTCTTTTGAGTGTGGGAGGAAACTGAAGATCCCAGAGAAAACCCACGAGTGTCACGGGGAGAACCTACAAACTCCGTGCAGACAGCACCCGTAGTCAGGATGGAACCCGGGTCTCTGGCGCTGTGAGGCAGCAACTCTACCGCTGCGCCACCGTGCTCCCCTTCGACAGATTTCCAGCATCTCCATTTCATTATTATTATTACTCACCAATGCCACACAGAGAGCTGCTTTAATAATTGCTATGAAACTTGTTATAGAACAAATGCGCTACAAGAGCAAGAGGGGGTTTCAGAGTTTCAGAATAGCATTAGCAAAAATCCCACAGGATTTTCAAAAAATAAAGGTCTTCATTTAATAGCTACGAGTCTATTTTGTAACTGTAGATAAAGACTATGTTTAACAGACTATCATTTGACCAGTGTCAATAGAAGCAATTATTGTCAATGTCCATAGTTACCCGCGGAAGACACAAAGGCTTTTTTAAAAAAGATACAGCACGGAAACAGGCCCTTCGGCCCACCGAGTCCGCACCGTCCGTCGATCACCCGTTCACACACTATATCTATGTTATCCCACTATATCATCTACAGAGGGTTAATTAATCTATGAAACCCAAGGTAGTTAAGGCGGGTGCAGCGCGACCTCCCCATCGCCTCTCCCTCCGCACAACTCCCACAGCACGGCGCCCCCTCCTCCGCCCCTCCCTCTCTACTACCCCATCCCCTGCTTGGACTGGAACCAGAGCTCAGCGTATTCCACCCCCTCGCCACTGTGCCCGGTGTCTCCGCAGCTCGGCAGCTCCCGCAGGCTGGCGTACACGACCGCTTGCTCTTCCCCCTCTCCCGATTCCCCTCCTCCTTTCAGCTCCTCTGGGGCCGGCCCGTCCTCTCCACTCCCCGCGCTCTGGAAGGAAAGGGAAGCAGACGGGCAGTCGTGGGTTTAATACAGAGCAGTGCGCGGTGTGGCCCGGCATTTAAACTCCCACAGACCCAGGTTCAGCCATGTTGTTTATGTTCTCCTCTCACACACTCTCACTCTCTCCTCTCTCCTCTCTCTCTCCCTCCCTCTCTCTCTCCCCCTCCCTCTCTCCCTCTCTCTCAAACTTTCCTTCACACTCACACCCTCTCTCTCTCTCCCCTCTCACATCATGTAGTTAGATAAATCAATATGCATATCACGGTTGCTGAACACTCATTCTGCTTCCCATTCCCACCCTGACTTTTCTGTCCTCGGTCTCCTCCATTGCTAGAGTGAAGCTAAACACAAATTGGAGGAACAGCATCTCATATTTCGCTTGGGCAACTTACAGTCCAGTGATATGAACATTGATTTCTCTAACTTGAGGTAGGCTAGTATTCTCTCTCTCTATCCCTATCCCTCTCTCACCCAAGTCGCACTAGCTTCTCATTTTACTTCGGAGTCACGTGAGTGACTACGTGAAGAACCCCGTACAGCCGTTCGTGCGTCATTACGTCAGACGCTTTCGTACAGACGACTGTGGAGCAGCGCAGCTCCTCCAACGGTAAGTCTAAAAAAGTTTCAGGTAAGTGCTATTTCTTACCTGTTCTAGGTTTCCTTCAGGAACCTCCGGGGTTCTTGCGGGATGGTCGCGAGGCCGACGAGTGAACCAGCCTAGGGCTTTGGGAGGGAAAACCCTGGTCCGACCGCGGAAGCGGGGAGCTGGCGAATGTCGGGTTTGCGATCGGAGTCACTGATAACGCGGTCAGTGACTCAACATGTTGGGTTCCCGGGGAGGGGATACCCGAGAATAGTGCGGTTCCAGACCGCAGTAGTCCCTAGGGGATGGGGCTTAATGGACCTGAACCTGGACCTGCAGGCCTGGGTTCCCGGTGGAGGGGAAACTCAAGTGTATGCGGTTCCCAGACAGCAGTAGTCCCCAGGAAATGGGGTTTAATTCACGTAAATGAGTAGCCCGTGTGCCTGGGGATTGATTCCCGGGGAGGGGAAATTCACTTATGGGGTTCCCTAACCACAATAATCCCCAGGATATGGGGACAGCTGCCAAAATAGTCTGAGTAATTAAGAAAGATTTGGTAGGTTCACCTCTGGGAATGAATTTAGAGAAACTCCTTTAGGCAGGAGGTGGATCAGTAGTAAAGTTTATGGCAATGGCAGCCTATGGCAGAGGCTGAGCCAGCAGCACCTTTGGGAAGGGCTGCATCATGGGGATTGCCACGTTATGGCAGTGCCAGCCTATGGGGAGGTTGTGCCAGCAGTACCTTTGTTCAAGGACTGCTCATGGATGCCAAGCTATGGCAGGCTAGCCTATTGGAGAGGCTGTGCCAGCAGTACCTTTGCTCAGGACTGCTCCAGGGGAATGCCAAGTTATGGCAGGCTAGCCTATTGGAGAGGTTATGCCAGCAGCACCTTTGCTCAGGGCAGCTTCATGAGAATGCCAAATCCATGGGAAATACTGGCCTATGGGAAAGGCCGCGCCAGCAGCACCTTTCTTCAAGGCTGCTTTTTATGGGCACCAGCGGTATCTTCTTCAGGGCTGCTTTATGGGAATAGCTGTTTAGTAGGGTATTCCCATTTACAGTGATCATGGGGGATGAGGGGTCATTATAGGATAAGGCAATATAACAGAATCTGTTAAGTCTTAAACTATATTGAGAAATTGGGCTCCTCCATCCAGCTAGATTAAGTCTATCAAATGGACTTGTAGAATGTTGGGATTCACTTTAGGTATTCAATTGGCTGTGATGCCGGCACCTTGGCATCAGATGGCAGTCAATAAACTCTGGAAACAGGCTTACTAGTCGTAAGATTAATTTGTTAATAGTATAGATGTGATTCAGCTGTGCTTATCTTGTTAAATGATTATAGGTCATTGTTAACACAACCTTGTTTCTCCAGGTGAAATTAATAAAGTCACAACGATGGACAAACAGTATTCATTACTGCTCCAGTTGTTGTTAAGTAAAATCTTTAATTATATTACAAAATGGTGTTAATGGCCCTAAATAGGAATTGTGGTCAGCAGTGCTTTTTTTTTTTTTAGCAGGCCTGCTTAAGGTCTCCCTCATGTAGGAGGAGAGCATGCTGCGTCAGTATTATTCTGACGCTGGGGCCATGGCAAAGTCGGCGTAATTGCTGAAGGCTGCACCAGCAGCACCTTGTATCAGGGCTGCTTAATGGCTCCCTCACGTAAGAGGAGAGCATGTGGGATCGGTATAGTCTAATGCCGAGTCTGAGAGTATAGCCATAGAGCATGCCCAAGGGATTCAGGGCATGTGCCCAAGGTCTATGCCTGGCCAGAAAGTTACCATCCCAAACACACATATGCAGTGAATACCGCCTAAGGGGACATTACAGTTTGGCCCCCGAATCTTCTAGTTCAGGTAAAGACCTTTCCATAGGCGAAACCTGGGACAAAGCACAAGCTATTGAATGAGCAAGGTTTCATAGTTTTGGTGATAATGCACCCTACGCCTTTATTGGCAGTAAGTGGTTCACACTGAAGTTGGTGGCAGCATGAAGGCTGGCCAGAGGTTCCACGCACTGTACCTGTGCTACTCTACAATTAAGGACCACTTGCAGCTTGGTAATGTGTCACACTTAGTTGTACATTACAAAATGATTGAGACATTATCAGCTATTTTGAGGGGTCTAATCATGTAAAATGGTCTGTTTCTAGCTTTACAAGCAGGTTAGAATTGCGCAGGTTTCAGTAGAAGGACCAAGATTGTCTTAAAAAGACCGGTTCGTAAATCGGCCACAGTTGCTGTTTATGGCAGATACCAAGTTGCAAATATCATCTGGAGTTTGGAGTGGAGCAGATTTGCATGATTTGCAAAAAATGGTCTGTTGTGGGTGTCAACTATCTATAGACCCTATGGGCATCGTATGGGTTAAAGATGATTGGACAAATGTGCATAATTGTGATGCTCAGGTTGATACATTATGATGATGGCATATGTTAGTCACGAGGGTACAATCAGTTAAAAACCCATGGAATGGTTATACATATTTGTTGTCACAGGAGAATCATCAAGTATAGGTTAATGGCAACACAGAATTGGTGTTGAAATTACACTATATTATGAAATTCTGGTTAATGAACACCTAACATGGTTTCATGTTTATTTCACACTGGTTGCAAAATATGTGGCATTTACGTGGCAAAACATACATTTTTGCTAAAGGAGTAGGAAGGACTTTTATGGCTCCCTCCATGTTGTTTATCAATTGAGCTCTCAAATAAAGTCATTAAGAGGCCGCTTAAGGTTCCTATTGAGTGATTATACAAATTGTTCCTGATTTGTCACGATAATATAACCTATATTTGGTTATTTTAAACATAATTTGCTGGTTCAGCCAGAGGCTTGGGAAATCAGTTGTTGCATGATAAACTCAAATTATGTTCTGCAGGTTTAATAAAACCTACCCTAAGGTTTGGGTTGTTTACATCTATCCTATGTGTTCAAAAACTGTTTGCATAGCACCAAACCACAGAATTTTTCTTTCCAGGGATGAAATAGTTTGTTATGCTTATGTTCCATGGCAAATGTTATTGATTGCTAATGTTTCGAGTTCATCTAAATGATCGTTTGTTAATTATGGAGTATACGGACATTAATTGGGGTGGATATCTTCAACATAGGTCCCAGGACCAATATAATGCCTATATGCGATGTTGACATTTGTGAACACTATTTCACCAGGAGGCTGCAGCTATATCCTTAAATTTGGCTAGGAGATTATTAGGTAGTTATCCTTCTGGCTCTGGTTTAGTGCAGCAGGTTCAGTAGCTACATAATTGTGATGTGTACAGATGATAAAGTCTGTAAATTATAATATATAATATTATGTTTATAAATTACTTGAGCAGTTCACCAGAAGGGGGTGGGTCTCAAAATAGTCACAGCATACCAGGGAGACCTTTGATAAGGTAAGCACACAAATATACAACAATATGTCAAGGTCATCAAGGGCCTTGGAGTTCTGCACTAGCAATGTTGTTTAGTCAGAAGAAAAATAATAAATAAATAAATAAATAGATAGATACATAAATAAATAAAATATTTGGGAGAACTTATTGTTTCAGGTCAATAGCCAATCCAGATGAAGGAAAAACAGAGTTGTGTTATGTACGTAATGGATTCAGATTCCAGTTCTCAATTACACCAGGGCTGCTACAACATCAGCAGCAAAGGTAGTTATGTTCCGCTTAGTCGCATTGTTACGGCTGCAGCATGGTCCAAACGAACAAATCTCCAAACATCTGTAATGACCCATTGCTGAACCAGGGTTATTTGTTAACACTATTTATGTTCTGGGTTATATTTTCCATCTGCTGAGAGATGGAAATATCATTGTTTCATTTTAAACAGCATCAGCATGTTTTTTACATCTATGTTATGACTGTATGCATTATGAATCTTTTCCCTTCATTTGTCAATGAAGCAGGTGTGGCTGTGTACACTATCTCTTTCACACGCATTGAAATACACAGAGCTTTGAAGTCTTTACGTTAGTCACTCATGTGACTCCGAAGTAAAATAGTAAGATTAAACGAGAACTTACCAGTTTGAAGATTTGATCTTTATTTATGAGGAGTCAAGGTTGAGGGACTACTGCCCTCCGCTCCCCAGCACTCCATAGATATCATCTGTAGTTCTAGTCTTTGTTATCTATACCATTATACTTCAGTCCATTATTATCTGTGATTTCACACCGTTGCTTTGAAGATTGATGCATGAAACGGCTGTACGGGGTTCTTCACGTAGTCCCTCAACTCGACGACTCATAAAATAAAGATCAAACAACAAAACTGGTAAGTTTGTCTCATTTAATCCTTACTATTCAATCATGAGCTCATTTTCTCTGGAAACTAGTTGCATGACAATACTGAGAAAATAATTTGCATCTGCCATCTTTCCCTACACTCTATTTTGTACTTGTGATGTATTGTAATATGTGATTTGATTGAACTTTTCACTACTGCACACACGGGACAACAATAAACATAAACCAACTGCTATCTGTTAAATCTTGCAAGTTACTTGACAGGATTAAGTAAACCATTGGCATTGGTTTTCTCCCAGATTAACAAAGTGGCATCAAGGCTCAAGATCTTGCAGAATGCAGAAAAGCTTAATGGCTGCCCTTTATGAAAATGTAAAAGGGGCATAATGAATTTGTAGGGAATCCTTGATCTCGGCTGTTACAAATGAGGAGGACCACTTTGGAAGGCCTTTTGACTCAGAAGTCTCTTCAGGAAATCTAAGAATCTCAAAAATATCCTCATAAGCCATTCACTCATATAGACATTCAGTAGCAGAATCTTTACCTTACTCCAAGGCCTACAAAACCCGTTCTCTCAAAACTGACAGCACTGGAATGGGAGCAGTGATCCTCTACACTGTGAGATTGCCCATAAACAAGGGATATGAAAGTGGGCAGTGAAATATATCTCAACATCCCTGGAGGAGGTCATCCACAACACTCAAGAAGCTTGGCACTCTTCATTCCAAAGATTCCCAAAGGTTTTGCAAGCTCACACCTGCCTTGAAACGTGCGCCGTGTGTGGGAATGTCTTTGAGGACTCAGCAGCTTTCACTGTTCATCCTTGCACCCTGCCTCAAGTTGTAGGAAACTGCACTTTAATTTACGGCCTTGCACCCTGCCTGAAGTGGTAGGAAAACTGGCACTTGGAATTCCGGTGGCCATGCACCCTGCTTGAAATTGAATTTCAAAGAATATCCGTGAGTCAACTGCCAGCCCACCAGCTGTGAGTCAGTGAGCTGCGCTGGCACACCAGGCTTGAATGACTGAGCTGCCAGCCCAATAATCCATTCGGCCTGCAAAGTCATACTAGCACTCCAAAAGCCCCCCCCCCCCCCCCCCAAAACTGGTCACCCATATGGCATTGGTGGGAGGTGGAATCATTGCATTTGGGGACCAGCCCTCCTGTTGTGAACAATGGGACCCAACGGGGGTCCCATCTTAGTCTAGTACTAACTAGCATAGGCATGCTCTTGATATAATATAAAGCACATAATAAGGCGAGTCACTACTAACAAGCACTAACTAGTATGAAATAGCCAACCTACATCTTTCCGTGTAGAAACGAAAGAAACATTGGTGGCTAGCAATATAAGTGGAATAAAACACATTTGGATAGTTTGCAAAATGAACAAAATCACATATCTAACGGGTGGGCCTGCAAACCCATCCGGCCTGTGTGCGGTACAGTCCGCCTCACCTCCTTTTTTTCCGGGGCTGGTCGCCAAACACGCGGGAAGGCCACGTATGGGAACGATAGTTGGCAGTGGGGCCGCTGGACCGACCATGGGAGTGTATACGAAACGCGAGGCATCAGAGATACGCAGTCGCAGGACGCGGTTCCTTCACCGGCAGGATATGTTGACGTTGCGTCTGTAGATGGCTCCGACCGCTTCAACCTGATAAGAGCGCTGTTCTTTGGCAGGGCCATGGATGTGACCCAGATGTGCATGGCCCCATGTTGGTCTGGAGAAGAACCACTTGCCCATGTGCGAGAGGTTTAAGTGGCTTGCTGGATTTGTCGAGGAAGCGCTTTTGCGTGTCACGTTTGAATGACAGATGTTTCTGGACTGCGGCGGAGAACGAACTTGTCGGCCACTACAGAACCACTCTCAGAACCATGACACCATGTAATGAGCTGACTCGAACACATATCAAGATACAACACATGTTTATTAAATCTACTTACAGCAAGGATCTGCAGACATTACATTTCCTAGCTGCTACTCATACTAACTAGTGCGTAGGCAAGCTCTTGATAATATAAAGCACATAATAGGCGGAGTCACTACTAACAAGCATTATAATTGGCTAGTATGAAATAGCCAATCTATAAACAGTAAACGGGGAGAGGGGGAGTGAGAGTATTACAAGTACACAGGGGGGAGGGATAGTAGAGTAACAGTACACATGGGGAGGGAGAGCGAGAGGAACAGAACACAGGGAGAGTGAAGTAACAGAAAAACAGGAGGAAGGGGGAAATGAGCAGGAAAGTAGGAATAAAGTACATGAGACATGAAGGACAGTTAACTATTCTTTATTAACATACAAGCAATAACATGGTGAGATGAGGGGAACAGTCGATCAGAGACTGCTCTTCTGACTCAAACCAATGCAGACTTTTTAAATCATTATTTGACCAGGTGAAAATTGAAGTGGATCACATAAGATTGTTCACATGGTTACCCACTGTGATCCAGTATTCTGTATTTTTCCCTTATCAATGGTGGTGCAAACAGAATGTTGCCAGTGGTTCCAGCAACTATCGTTACAGAGAAAGGTTGAACAAGTTAGGTCTTTATATTCTTTGGAGCGCAGAAGGTTAAGTGGGACTTGATTGAGGTCTTTAAAATGATGAAAGGGATAGACAGAGTGACGTGGATACGTTTTTCCCATTGAGGGTAGGGGAAGATTCAAACAAGAGGGCATGACATGAGATTTAAGGGACAGAAGTTTAGGGGTAATGTGAGGGGAAACTTCTTTACTCAGAATGTGGTGGCTGTGTAGGATGAATGACTCCAGCAGAGTGTGGAGGCAGGATCGATTTTATACATTTAAAAGTAAAGTGGATAGGTAATGGACGTGAAGGGAATGGGAGGGGTATGGTCTGAGTGCAGGTAGATGGGACTAGGGGAAAACAAATGGTTGCACGGACTGAACGGGCCGAGTGGGCCTGTTTCCGTGCTGTAATTGGTTATATGGTTATATGGTAGAGTTGGCTGCCTCAAGCGCCAGAGACCCGGTTTCGATCCTGACTATGGGTTGCTGTCTATGATGGAGTTCTCCCCGTGACCACATGGGTTTTGAATTAATAGGATTTCCTTATTGTATTCCAAACTTGATTTCGTACCATGCAGTCAGGACAGAAAAAGCAACAATAAACTACACAATGAAAACACATTTAACACAAAATCCATCACAGTGAATCTCCGGGCAACCTCCACACTGATGGAAGGCAAAACGTCTTATCTCTTCCTTGCTTGTTGCTCCCGCTGCGTCTAGGCGATCGAGGCTCTCGATGTTATGAAGCCCCTGAGGTGATGGTAAATCCCGCGGCACGTTTTAACCTCCGGGAAGGGCCGATTCAAACTCTGCGATTCGGGGCGGACAAAGCTGCTGTTGCAGGAGCTCCCGAAAATCGGTCACCGACCAGGGGACCAGCAAGTGCCTGATGTTACTGTCCACAGGGCTCGCGGCCGATCGCATTCAGAAGTGGGGTCGCAGCCACAGGCCACCGACGTCAGCGAGCTCTGCGATTGTGAGTCCACAGGCTCCGCCACCAGAGCACCCGAGGTTCGATTCAGTTGGAGGCCGCCAGCTCCACTGATATTAGGCCTCAGCGCAACGGAGACGGAGATACGACAAAGATAAGGTGCATACCGTTGAAGGAAGAGATTGAAAAATGTTTCTTTCCCCCACCCCCCAATATACACAAACTAAAAATAGACTTAAACATACATCTAACAAGACAAAAAATGATAACAAAAATAGGAACGACAGGATGGACTGCAGCGAGCCTCAGCTGCTTGGGCAGCGTCGCAACTTCCGTTTTCTCCGGGTGTCGGTTTCTTCCCACACTCCAAAAGATGTAATGGTTTGTATGTTAATTTGGCTGGTATAATTATCCTAGTGTGTTGTAGGAAAGTCTTAGTATGCAGAAGATTGGCTGGTCAACGTGCACTCGCTGGGGCCAAAGAGGTCTGTTTCTGCGCTTGTATCTCAAAAACATGTTCTGTCACCAAAAAAACAAGACATGATGTGTTCAAGTTGTTGACTTTGTGGATCAGTGTGATCCGGAGTTTGGGGGTTTTTTAAAAAACGATACGATTAAAACTTTTTTCATCCCAGGAGAAAATTGATCTGCCAACAGCATCAAACACAAAATACTATGAAATACATGAGGGGGGCACATGGAGTCAATGGAGGGAGGTTGGTTGCAGGAGTGAGGAGAGAGAGATGAGCAGAGAACAGTGGGGGGGAGGGTGCACACAGAGAGGGTTGTGCTGGGGCTCATTTTGATCTGAGCTTGAGATCGCCGTACAGATCCGGTCACCGACATTCTGCTACTGTGAGGAGAGAAAACCACGGTTACAGAATACGAAATAAACAGCCACGATGTAGTTGCTGGAAGGAGGGGTTTTACTCAGACAAGAGGGATGTAGGGGAGGGGATTACGGAGACGGGGGGTGTAGGGGCCGGAGGGGATTACGGAGACAGTGTGTAGGGCGGGGAAAGGGGATTACGAGAGAGGTAGGGGCTGTGGGGACCGAGGGGGATAACTGAGACGGGGCAAGGGTATTTGTGGCCAGAGAGGAGATGGAAATTTATAGAGGACAGAGGGTGTGGGGCCATTGGAGTAGATTACAGAGACGGGGGAGGGGTGTAGGGGCTGTGAGGGGCGAGGGGGATAGAGACGGGGATTGGGTGTAGTGGCCTGAGGGGGGGCAGAGGGGTGATGGGGTTGTAGAGACAGGGAGCGGGGTAGAGGCCAGAGGGCGATGGTTACAGAGGTCCATACTATCTCTCTATGAGCTAAGGGAGGGATATCATGGAGGAATTGTGTGTGAAGGGCACAGATAAGGTTCATGCTGCGGGAGTGGGGCAGGGACAGGTCGGTGATGTCAGTACGTTGGAACGGACACGAAGCGGGCCAAAGTTGGGTCCGATGATGTTCCACTGTGAGCGTCAAGACCACAGCCAACTGCCTCAAAGTTAAAAAGAAGTATCCTTTAGGAACAGAGAGTGATGAGGTATTTATTACATCAAGGGTGGTGAATGTTGAATTTTATAATTACCTCAGGCGGGAGGCCAAGTCATAGGATATTTTTCAGGCGAGTTGGATAAGATTCCTGAGTTGATCCGTGCGTCAGTGGTTATGGGAAGATGGCAGGAAATGGTTGGGAGGGAGAGATAGATTCACCATGTGGTGACGCGGATAACGGAGCTTAGGCTTAACTGCGTCCCTTCACATATAAATTCGTGGTCAGTCTCAGTTGGTAAAGCGTTATAATGATGGCGATGATTCATGTGTTATTGGGGGCAGGTATCCTGACGGGTTGGGGATGGCGAATTGTTGGGTGGCAGGGAGTGGGGAGTTTGGTCCCGAACTGGGAGGGGAGGGAAGAGTTTTAGTTCAGTTTTACTTTCTTATTGTCAACAAGTACCGATGTACGGTGAAAACTTTTGTTGCGCACGCAAACCATTCTCAGCGCAAAGACAATGCATCGGATGACAATCGACCATTTACGTGTAGAGACACATGATAAGGGAACATAACATTTAGAGCAAGGTAAAGCCAGCAAGCGAAGTCGATGGGCCACCGAAATTAAGAGATGTGTATAGATATTAGTTCAGGACCGCTCTCTGGTTTGAAGGTGGTGCAGTTGCCTGACAGCAGCTGGAAAACTATCTCCTAATGATCAAAAGGAGTTGTGTTCTACACTTCCTTAACCTCTGCCTGATGGGGAGGGAAGAAGAGGGAGTGGCGGTGCGACTGGTCTTGAGACGAATGACTAGCTGCCTTGCCGAGGCAGCGAGTTGAGGTGTAAATGGCCGAGTCCATGGGGTTATAATCCAGCGGGGCATCTGGTGTGGAGGGGCAAAACAACGGAGACACACCTGATCTACCTCTTTGCCACAACAGTACAACCTGATAGAGGGACTACCACCGCCCATCTTCAGCTTTCTGCTTCCTTCCGCTGCTTCACAGAACTTTTCTGGAAGACAGAATTTTCATTCAGCAGCGCTCACTTTTCCGTCTAGGTTGCAGCTAGGCAGAGCGTTGTGGTGGATCTCTCTCCTCCTCTACGATTGTCGAGGTAGCTTGCGTGA
>JAVHYY010000937.1:0-26556 GCA_035221665.1 Okamejei kenojei | reverse complement strand
ATAAGTGAGATAATAGAATGAGAATGAGAATGTGAGTGAGGGGGAGAAATGATTATGAGAATGAGAATTGAGTGAGGGGGAAGAATGATAATAGATTGAGAAGGAGTAGGGAGTAATGAGAATGAAGAATGAGAATGAGTGAGGGGGGAGAATGAGAATAGAATGATAAGTGAGGAGGGGGAGAATGAGAATAAGAATGAGAATGGAATGAGTGGGAGAATGAAATGGAATGAGCGGTTGGAGTAAGGGAGGGATGATAATAGAATAGAATGGAGTAGGGGGGAGAATGAGAATAGAATGGAGTGAGGGGATGAATGAGATAGGATGATGAAGGAGTTGAGGGGGAGAATGAGAATGAGAATGAGATGAGTGAGGGGAGGATGATAATAGAATTAGAATGGGAGTAGGGGAAGAATGAGAATAGAATGAAGAATGTAGTGAGGGGGTAGGATGAGAATAGAATAGGAGAATGATTGGAGGTGGAGATGAGAAAGAATGAGAATGGTAGTGAGTGGAGAATGATAATGAGAATGAGAATGAGAATTAGGGGGAGAATGAGAATTGAATGAGAATTGATTAGGTGGAGAATGGGTAATAAGAATGAAATGAGAGTGAGGGAGAATGAGAATGAGAAATGAGAATGGATTAGGGGGAGAATGATAATGAGAATTAGAAGGGTAGTGATTGTGGGTGAAATTATAATGATGAATTATAAAGGTATTGATTTTGATAAATGAGAATGAGAATGTAAAAGGAGTGATTTGATAATGAAAAAGAATTAATAATGGGAGTGATTTTATAAATATAATGAATTATAATGGGAGTATTTGGGAGAATTATAATGATAAAAATATGTATATTGAGTTTGATCAATGCTCAAGATCATGCCGTGATCTAGATTTTGATAAAATCAATAAAGATACAATATACTGGTATAAAGCTTTGTAGATTGTACCCAGCTCCATCTACTGGTTTAAGCTTTTTTTGCTACTGTATCCACTAAATCTCATCTCCATAGTTTGCCTCCAAATCCAGCTCCATCGCCAGTCTACCGTGTTGCTGCTCTCCAGCTCCATCGACATGGCTACCTTTTGCTCCATCGAGAGCTAATCGCCAGGTCAAGACTTTTTGCTCACTCCAGCTCCACTCCAGGTCGAGCTCGCGCTCCTTCTCCAGCTCCAATCTCCAAGTCCATCCTCCGCTCCATCTCCACTCAATATTCCCGGTCTATCGCTCCTCCCAGATGCATGCTCAAGCTCCGGTCTTGCTCTCGCTTCCATCTCCACTCCATCTCAGGTCTAGATCCTCGCTCCATCTCCAGCTCCATCATCCAGATCTAGCTCTCCAGCTCCATCTCCAGCTCCATCTCCAGGCCTAGCTCTCGCTTCATCTCCAGCTCCATCTCCAGGTCTAGCTATTGCTCAATCTCCAGCTCCATCTCCAAGTCTAACTTTTGCTGCATCTCCAGCTCCATATCCAGGTCTAGCATTTGCTCCATCCCCATGCTCCATCTCCAGGTCTAGCTATTGCTTCCATCTCCAGCTCCATCTCCAAGTCTATCTCTCGCTCCATGTCCATCTCCATCTCCATCTCCCGGTCTATCTCTCGCTCCATATCCAGCTCCATCTCCAGGTCTAGATCTCGCTCCATCATCCAGCTCCATCTCCAGATCTAGCTCTCGCTCCATCTCCAGCTCCATCTCCCGGTTGTATCTCCGCTCCATCTCTATCTCCACTCCATCTCCAGCCTAGCTCTCGCTCCATCGCCAGCTCCATCTCTAGCTATCTCCATCTCACTCCATAGTCAGCTTGCTGCATCTCCAGCTCCCATCTCAAGGTTCTAGCTTTTGCTCCATCTCCAGCCCATCTCCAAGGTCTAGCTTTTGCTCCATCTCCAGCTCCATCTCCTCTTGCTCCATCATCCTCCATCTCCAGCTATAGCTATTAGCTCCATCTCCAGCTCCCATCTCCTCCAGATCCAACTCCAATCTCTAGCTCCATCTTTTCCTCCGTCTCCAGCTCTTCAGCCAGCTCAGGTCTAACTTTTCTCCAGCTGCCATCTCCATCTCCGCTCCATCTCCCAGCTCCATCTCCAGTCTACCAGCTTATAGCTATTCTCAGCATCATATCCATCTAGCTTTCCTCCTCCACAGCTCCATCGCAGGTCTACCTTTTTGCACATCTCCCAGCCTCCATCGCCATGTCTACTTTTGCTCCTCTCCAGCTCCTCCGGCAGGTCACGCTTTTGCTCCATCTCCAGCTCCATCCCAGGCCCAGGTCTATTGCTCCATCTCCAGCTCCATCTCTCCTGCTCTCGCGGTCCATCTCCAGCGCCATTCTCAGGTCTGTCTATCTCTCTAGCATCCATCGCCATGCTCCATCTCCGGTCTATCTCTCGCTCCATCGCAGCTCCATCTCCCGGTCTATCTCTCGCTCCATATCCAGCTCCATCACCAGGTCTAGATCACGCTCCATCTCCAGCTCCATCTCCAGATCTAGCTCTCGCTCCATCTCCAGCTCCATCTCCCGGTGTATCTCTCGCTCCATCTCCAGCTCCATCTCCAGGCCTAGCTCTCGCTCCATCTCCAGCTCCATCTACAGGTCTAGCTATTGCTCCATCTCCAGCTCCATCTCCAAGTCTAACTTTTGCTGCATCTCCAGCTCCATCTCCAGGTCTAGCTTTTGCTCCATCCCCAGCTCCATCTCCAGCTATAGCTATTGCTCCATCTCCAGGACCATCTCCAGGTCTAGCTTTTCCTCCGTCTCCAGCTCCATCTCCAGGTCTAGCTTTTGCTCCGTCTCCAGCACCATCTCCATCTCCATCTTTTGCTCCATCTCCAGCTCCATCGCCAGGTCTACCTTTTGCTGCATCTCCAGCTCCATCGCCATGTCTACCTTTTGCTCCATCTCCAGCTCCATCGCCAGGTCACGCTTTTGCTCCATCTCCAGGTCTAGCTCTCGCTCCATCTCCAGCTCCATCTCCAGGTCTAGCTCTCGTTCCATCTCCAGCTCCATCTCCAAGTCTATCTCTCGCTCTCCATCTCCATCTCTCTCCGGTCTAATCTCTCGCCTCCATATCCACCTCCATCTCCAGGTCTAGATCACGCTCCATCTCCAGTCCCTCCATCTCCAGATCTAGCTCTCGCTCCAATCTCCAGCTCCATCTCCCGGTGTATCTCTCGCTCCAGCCTCTCCAGACACTCCATCTCCAGGCCTAGCTCCGCTCCATCTCCAAGCTCCATCTACAGGTCTAGCTATTGCTCCATCTCCAGCTCCATCTCCAATCCTAGCTTTTGCTGCTTCTCCACTCCACTCATCAAGGTCTAGCTTTTGCTGCTACCATCTCCAGTGTCTACATTTCTCCAGCTCCAATCTCGGTCCTAGAGCTCCATCGCCAGGTCACGCTTTTGCTCCTCCTAGCTCCCGCTCCAGATCTAGCTCTCGCTCCAAACTCCAGCTCCATCTCCAAGTCCATCTCTCGCTCCATCTCCAGCTCCATCTCTCGGTCTATCTCTCGCTCCATCTGCAGCTCCATCTCCCGTCTGACAGCTCTCGCTCCATTCCAGGCCAGCTCCATCTCCAGGTCTAGATCTCGCTACCATCTCCAGCTCCATCTCCGGGGGATCTAGCTCTCGCTCCATCTCCTAGCTCCATCTCCCGGTGTATCTCTCGCTCCATCTCCAGCTGCATCTCCAGGCCTAGCTATTGCTCCATCTCCAGCTCCAAGTCTAACTTTTGCTCCATCCCACTCCATATCCAGGTCAAGCTTTTGCTCATCCATCCCCAGCTCCATCCTCCAGCTATAGCTATCCAGCTCCAGCATCTCTCCAGGGCTAGCTTTTCCTCCGTCCTCCAGCTCCATCTCCCAGGTCTAGCTTTTCCGTTCCAGCTCCATCGCCAGGTCTACTTTTGCTCCATCTTCTTGCTCCCATCTACAGCTCCATCTCCAGGTCTAGCTCGCGGCATCTCCACTCCATCGCCATGGTCTACCTCCGTTGGCTCCGTCTCCAGCTCCATCGCCTTTTGCTCTCATCTCCAGCTCCATCTCCATCTAACGGTGCTATCGATCCTCCAGCTCCTCCATCTCAGCTCCATCTCCAGGTCTCCAGCTCTCGCTCCATCTCCAGCTCCATCTCCCGGTAGCTATCTCCAGCGCCATCTCCAGGCCTAGCTCTCGCTCCAGCTCCAGGACCTCAGGTCTAGCTATTGCTCCAGCATCAGCTCCATCTCCAAGTCTTAGCTTATTGCTGCATCTTCACTCCTCTCCAGGTTAGCTTTTGCTCCAACCCTCCAGCTCCGTCTCAATATTTCAGCTTTTGCTCCATCTAGCATTTTGCTCCATCTCCAGCACCATCTCTTCCTCCCATCTTTGCTCCATCTGGTCTAGCTGTTTACGCCATCACCCACATCTCCAGCTCCACTATCTATCCAGCTCCACCTCAAGGTCTAGCCTTTTGGCCTCCATCTCCAGCTACTTCTCTAAGTCATCCTTCTCCATCTCCATCTCACGGCTCCCTCAAAAAACTATTCCAGCTCTACTTTTGCTCCAGATCCAACTCAATCATCCATCAGTCCATTCAGAATGTCACTCTTACCATCTAGCTCCTTCTCGTCACTCGCGCTCCTCAAGCTCTCGCTCCATCTCCCAGCTCCAGGGTCTGGCTCTCGCTCCATCTCCGGTGTATAGCTTTCGCTCCATCTCCAGCTGCATCTCTTGGTCTAGTGTCCATCTCCATCCATCTCTCAAGTCTTTCGCCTGCATCTCCAGCTCCATCTCCAGGCTCTAGCTTTTGCCTCCATCTCCATCTCCCTGCTCTATCCATCTCCTAGCTCATCTCCAGCTCTAGGGTCTCCATCTCTCCAGCCCCCATCTCCAGGCTCCATCTCCAGCTGCATCTTCTCCATCTCCCGCTCCATCTCCAGTTCTAGCTTTTGCTCCAACCAGCTCTCCATCTCCATCAGGGTGTTTGTTGCTCCATCTCCAGCTGGTCCATACGCCATACACGGTTAGCTTTTGCTGCATCTCCATCTCCAATCTTTTGTGCTTCTCCAGCATGTCCATGGTCTACATTTTGCTCCCACTTCCAGGCCCCTCAATGTCTAGCTTTTGCTCCATCGCCAGCTCCACGCTTTTGCTCCATCTCCAGCTCCATCTCCAGATCTAGCTAGCTTTTCGCTCCATCTCCAGCTCCATCTCCAGGTCTAGCTTCTGCTCCATCTCCAGCTCCATCTCATATCTTGGTCTAGCTTATTCGCTCCATTGAATGCTCCAGCTCCATCTGCTCCGTCTATCTCTCGCTTTGGCGCATGCTCCATCCAGCTCGTGCAGCTCCATCTCCCGGTTGTAGCTCTCGCTCCATCTCCAGTCCATTCTCCAGCCTCCATCTCGCTCCATCTCCAGCTCCATCTCCAGATCCTCTCTCGCTCCTCTCTTAGCTCCATCTCCCGGTGTATCTCTCGCTCCATCTCCAGCCACTCTAGCTCCATCTCAGCTCCTCCTCAGCTATTGCTCCAGGTCTCTATTCCAGCTCTATCTCCAAGTCTAACTTTTGCTGCATCTCCAGCTCCATCTCCAGGTCTAGCTTTTGCTCCATCCCCAGCTCCATCTCCAGCTATAGCTATTGCTCCATCTCCAGCTCCATCTCCAGGTCTAGCTTTTCCTCCGTCTCCAGCTCCATCTCCAGGTCTAGCTTTTGCTTCTCCAGCACCATCCCTCCATCTCCTCTTTTGCTCCATCCATAGGTCTTTTGCTGCATCTCCAGCTCCATCGCCATGTCTACCTTTTGCTCCATCTCCAGCTCCATCGCCAGGTCACGCTTTTGCTCCATCTCCAGCTCCATCTCCAGGTCTAGCTCTCGCTCCATCTCCAGCTAAATCTCCAGTATAGCTACAGCTCTCCAGTTCCATCTCCGCTCCATCATCCGGGTCTAGCTCCCTCTTCCATCTCCACTTCCATCTCCGCTCTAGCTCCATTTCCAGCTCCATCTCCAGTTCACGCTCCATCCTCCAGATCCAGCTCATCTCCAGCTCCATCTCCAGCTCATCTAGGCTCTCTCGCCTTCCATCTCTCATCTCCATCGTCTATTGCTCCAGCCTCTCTCCCAGATCCTCCTAGCTAATCTCTCATCCCCGGTGTATCTCTCGCTGACCATCTCCAGCTCCATCTCCATTCCAAGCTCCATCTCTTTTGCTGCGCTCTCCACGATCGCCATCTCCAGGTCTAGCTTTTGCCTCATCTCCCACCTTTTTGCTCCGGGTCTCTCCAGCCCAAGCTTTTTCCTCCGGCTCCAGCTCCATCGCCAGGTCTACCTTTTGCTGCATCTCCAGCTCCATCGCATTGTCTACCTTTCTCCTCCCCATCAGCTCCATCGCCCTAGGTCACGCTTTTGCTTTTGTCCATCTCCCAGCTCATCTCCAGGTCTAGCTCTCGCTCCATCTCCAGCTCCATCTCCAGGTCCAAGTTTCCACCAGCTCCATCTCATGTCTATCTCTCTCTCCATCCATCGTCATCTAGCTCCATCCAGCGCACATCCCGGTCTATATCTCGCTCCATCCATCCTCCAGTCTCACCATTCCGGTCTAGATCACGCTCCATCTCCATCTCCATCTCCTAGCTCTCCATCGCTCATCTCCAGATCTTGCTCCATCTCCGCGCTCCATCTCGCTCACTCAGCCAGCTCCATAGGCCGTGCTCTCGCTCCATCTCCAGCTTCCATTCCAGGCTAGCCTGCCTCTCAGCTCCATCGCTCAATGTCTACTTTTTTGCCTACAGCTCCATCGCCAGGTCTAGCTTTTGCTCAAGTCTCCAGCTCCATCTTCCGATCTAGCTTCGCTCCCCAGGCTAGCAGCCCATCTCCACTGCTCCATCCTCCAGGTCTAGCTTTTCCTCCGTCGCCAGCTCCATCTGCAGCTTTTGCTTAGTTTGGCTCCAGCCCATCTCATCTCATCTTTAGTGGCTCCATCTTCCAGGTCTAGCTCTTTTGCGCCATACTCGTGCCTCACCCAGCTCCAGCTCCATCTCTGATCTAGCTTTTCGCATCTCCAGCTTCCATCTCCAGGTCTAGCTTTTGCTCCATCTCCAGCACCATCTCCAGGTCTAGCTTTTGCTCCATCCCCAGCTCCATCTCCAGCTATAGCTATTGCTCCATCTCCAGCTCCATCTCCAGGTCTAGCTTTTCCTCCGTCTCCAGCTCCATCTCCAGGTCTAGCTTTTGCTCCGTCTCCAGCACCATCTCCATCTCCATCTTTTGCTCCATCTCCAGCTCCATCGCCAGGTCTACCTTTTGCTGCATCTCCAGCTCCATCGCCATGTCTACCTTTTGCTCCATCTCCAGCTCCATCGCCAGGTCTCGCTTTTGCTCCATCTCCAGCTCCATCTCCAGGTCTAGCTTTCGCTCCATCTCCAGCTCCATCTCCAGGTCTGGCTCTCGTTCCATCTCCAGCTCCATCTCCAAGTCTATCTCTCGCTCCATGTCCATCTCCATCTCCCGGTCTATCTCTCGCTCCATATCCAGCTCCATCTCCAGGTCTAGATCACGCTCCATCTCCAGCTCCATCTCCAGATCTAGCTCTCGCTCCATCTCCAGCTCCATCTCCCGGTGTATCTCTCGCTCCATCTCCAGCTCCATCTCCAGGCCTAGCTCTCGCTCCATCTCCAGCTCCATCTACAGGTCTAGCTATTGCTCCATCTCCAGCTCCATCTCCAAGTCTAGCTTTTGCTGCATCTCCAGCTCGCATGTCTCATGTTTTGCACCCATCCTCCTTCTCCAAGCTTTTGCTCCCTCAACTCCATCTCCATCCGCCTCCTCGGCATTTAGTCATCTCTCACCAGCTCACTAGCTTTTGCTCCATTGCAGCTCCATCTCCTGGTCTAGCTCTCGCTTCTCCAGGTCTAGGCTCCATCTCAGCTCGCGCTCCATCTCCAGCATCCCCAGGTATCTCTTGCTCCATCTCCAGCTCCGTCTCCAATATTAGCTTTTGCTCCTCTCCAGCTCCATCTCCAGCTTTTGTCTATCTTTTGCTACATCTCCAGCTCCTTCTCCAGGTCATCCCCCAGCTCCTCTCCCTATTTTTGCTCCAGCTCCAGGTCTATCCTTTTGCCATCCGCTCCAGGGTCTAGCTTTTGCTCCATCTCCAGCTCCATTCGTCATGTCTTTCTTTTGCTCCATCTGCTCCATCGCCAGGGTCTAGCTATAGCCTCCAACTCCGCTCCATAGCCAGGTCTGCTACCTATTGATCCATCTCCAGATCGCCAGGTCTAGCTTTTGCTCCATCTCCAGCTCCATTTCCAGGTCTAGCTCTCGCTCCATCTCCAGCTCTATGTCCAGCTCGAGCTCACGCTCCATCTCCAGCTCCATCTCCAGGTCTAGCTTTTGCTCCATCTCCATCTCCATCTCCAGCTATAGCTATTGCTCCATCTCCAGCTCCATCTCCAGGTCTAGCTTTTCCTCCGTCTCCAGCTCCATCTCCAGGTCTAGCTTTTGCTCCGTCTCCAGCACCATCTCCATCTCCATCTTTTGCTCCATCTCCAGCTCCATCGCCAGGTCTACCTTTTGCTGCATCTCCAGCTCCATCGCCATGTCTACCTTTTGCTCCATCTCCAGCTCCATCGCCAGGTCACGCTTTTGCTCCATCTCCAGCTCCATCTCCAGGTCTAGCTCTCGCTCCATCTCCAGCTCCATCTCCAGGTCTGGCTCTCGTTCCATCTCCAGCTCCATCTCCAAGCATCTATCGCAGGCTCGCTCCATGTCCATCTCCATCTCCCGGTCTATCTCTCGCTCCATATCCAGCTCCATCTCCAGGTCTAGATCTCGCTCCATCTCCAGCTCCATCTCCAGATCTAGCTCTCGCTCCATCTCCAGCTCCATCTCCCGGTGTATCTCTCGCTCCATCTCCAGCTCCATCTCCAGGCCTAGCTCTCGCTCCATCTCCAGCTCCATCTACAGGTCTAGCTATTGCTCCATCTCCAGCTCCATCTCCAAGTCTAGCTTTTGCTGCATCTCCAGCTCCATCTCCAGGTCTAGCTTTTGCTCCATCTCCTGCACCATCTCCAGTTCTAGCTTTTGCTCCATCTCCATCTCCTGGTCTAGCTTTTACGCCATCTCCAGCTCCATCTCCAGTTCTAGCTTTTGCTCCATCTCCAGCACCATCTCCAGGTCTAGCTTTTGCTCCATCTCCAGCTCCGTCTCCAATACTAGCTTTTGCTCCATCTCCAGCTCCATCTCCAGGTCTATCTTTTGCTCCATCTCCAGCTCCATCTCCAGGTCTACCTTTTGCTCCAGCTCCAGCTCCATCGCCAGGTCTACCTTTTGCTCCATCTCCAGCTCCATCGCCATGTCTTTCTTTTGCTCCATCTACAGCTCCATCGCCAGGTCTAGCTTTAGCTCCAACTCCAGCTCCATAGCCAGGTCTAGCTATTGCTCCATCTCCAGATCCATCTCCAGGTCTAGCTTTTGCTCCATCTCCAGCTCCATCTCCAGGTCTAGCTCTCGCTCCATCTCCAGCTCTATGTCCAGCTCGAGCTCACGCTCCATCTCCAGCTCCATCTCCAGGTCTAGCTGCCGCTCCATCTCCAGCTCCATCTCCAGGCCTAGCTCTCGCTCCATCTCCAGCTCCATCTCCGGGTCTAGCTTTCGCTCCATCTCCCAGGTCTAGCATTCGCTCCATCTCCATGCTCATCTCAGGTCTAGCTTTCGCTCCATCTCCAGCTCCATCTACAGTCTAGCTTTCGCTCCCTCTCCCGCTCCATCTAGTTTCGCCCATCTCCGCTTCCATGTCAGCTTTCGTCATATAGCTCCCTTCGCAGCTTTTGCCATCTCCAGCTCCATCTCCATGTCTAGCTTTCGCTCCATTTTCCAGCTCCCTCTACAGGTCTTGCTGTTCATCTCCCGCTCCATCTCCAGCTCCCAGCTTTCCGCTCCATCTCCATCTCCCTCTCCAGCTCTAGCTTTGCCACTCCTACAGCTCCAGCTCCAGACAGTGGTTAGCTTTCGCTCCACATCATCCAGGCTGCTTTTGTACATCTCCAGCTCATCTCCAGTCTAGCCACGCTCCAATGCATCCAGCTCTGGCCAGTCTCTCGCTTTGGCCATATCTACAGCTCCATCTCCAGATCTCCAGGTCTCTGCTTTCGCTCCATCACCAAGCTTCTCCAGCTCTATGAGAGGCTCATCTAGCTCCAGCTAGTCTAGTTTCGCTCCATCTCTCTCATCTCCAGCTCCATCTCCAGCTCCATCTCGCTCTTGCGCCATCGCCCCGCATTCCATATCCAGTCATCTCCAGATTTTGCTTTCTAGCTTTTTGCTCCATCCACACAGCTCCATCTCTCCGGTGCTATGTAGCTTTTTGCATTCCATCTCAGTCATGCTTCCATCTCCAGTCCATCTCCAGGTCTAGCACTTTTGCTGCATGTCTCATCTCCAGGTGGCTGCTCTTTCCAAGCCTCCATTCCATCTCCAGCCCATCTCCAATTATGCTGCATCAGATCAGCTTCGCTTTTGCTCCAGCATCTCCGCTCCATCTCAAGGTCTATATTGCGTCCAGCTTCCATCCATAGCTCCATCTCCAGATATAGCTTTTGCTGCATCTTCAGCTACATCTCCAGGTCTAGCTATTGCTCCATCTCCAGCTCCATCTCCAGCTCATCTCATGTCTAGCTTTTGCTCCATCTCCAGATTCTTCTCCAAGTCTAGACTTTTTGCTCCATCTCCAACTACATCTCCGGGTCTTGCTTTTGCTCCATCCTCCAGCTCCATCTCCAGCTTAGTATTGCTCCAGCTCCAGTCTAGGTCTGCTTTTTGCTCCAGTCTGCCAGATCCTATTGTCTTCCAGTCCATGCCATGTCTAGCTTTTGCTCCATCTCACAGCTCCATCGCAGGTTCTCGCGTTTGTCCTCCATCTCCAGCTCCTCCAGGTTTATCTCTCGCTCCATCTCTAGCTCCATTCTCCCGGTGTATCTCTCGCTCATTACTCCGCTCCATCTCCAGGCAAACTCTCGCACCATCTCCAGCTCCTTCTTAGGTCTAGCTGTTGCTCATTCCAGCTCCATCTCCAGTCTAACTTTTGCTGCATCTCCAGCTCCATCTCCAGGTTAGCTTTAGTGCTCCATCCCCATGCTCCATCTCCAGCTATATAATTGCTCCTCTCCAGCGCCATCCCAGGTTAGCTTTTCCTCCGTCTCCAGCTCATAACCAGGTCTAGTATTGCTCCGTCTCCAGCACCATCTCATTCTCCATATATTTGCTCCATATCCAGCTCCTTCGCCCCAGGTCTACCTCTTCGGCTTGCATCTCAGCTCATCGCCATGTCTACCTTTTGTCCGTCTCCAGCTCATCGCCAGTCACTCTTTTGCTCCATCTCTAGCTCCAATCTCCAGTTTCTAGCCTCTCGCTCCATCGTCCAGCTCCATCTCCAGGTTCTAGCTCTCGTTCATCTCCAGCTCCATCTCCAAGTTATTTCTCGCCATGTCCATCTCCATCTCCGGTCTATCTCTCGCTCCATATAGCTCAAGCTCCATCTCCACGTCCTAGCTCACGCTCCATCTCCAGCTCCATCTCCCGGTGTATCTCTCGCTCCATCTCCAGCTCCATCTCCAGGCTAGCTCTCGCTCCATCTCCAGCTCCATCTACAGGTCTAGCTATTGCTCCATCTCCAGCTCCATCTCCAAGTCTAGCTTTTGCTGCATCTCCAGCTCCATCTCCGGGTCTTGCTTTTGCTCCATCTCCAGCTCCATCTCCAGCTCTAGCTTTTGCTCCATCTCCAGATCCAACTCCAGATCTAGCTTTTGCTCCATCTCCAGCTCCATCTCCAGCTCTAGCTTTTGCTCCATCTCCAGCTCCATGTCTAGCTTTTTCTCCATCTCCAGCTCCATCTCCGGGTCTAGCTTTTGCTCCATCTCCAGCTCCATCTCCAGGTCTAGCTTTTGCTGCATCTCCAGCTCCATCTCCATGTCTAGCTTTTGCTCCATCTCCAGCTCCATCTCCAGGTCTAGCTTTTACTGCATCTCCAGCTCCATCTCCGGGTCTTGCTTTTGCTCTATCTCCAGCTCCATCTCCAGCTCTAGCTTTTGCTCCATCTCCAGCTCCATCAGCGGGTCTTGCTTTTGCTCCATCTCCAGCTCCATCTCCAGGTCTAGCTATTGCTCCATCTCCAGCTGCATCTCCAGGTCTAGCTTTTGCTCCATCACCAGATCCAACTCCAGATCTAGCTTTTGCTCCATCTCAAGCTCCATCTCGAGCTCTAGCTATTGCTCCATCTCCAGCTCCATCTCCAGGTCTAGCTTTCCCTCTGTCTCCAGCTCCATCTCCAGGTCTAGCTTTTGCTCCGTCTCCAGCACCATCTCCATCTCCATCGTTTGCTCCATCTCCAGCTCCATCGCCAGGTCTACCGTTTGCTGCATCTCCAGCTCCATCGCCATGTCTACCTTTTGCTCCATCTAGAGCTCCATCGCCAGGTCACGCTTTTGCTCCTCCAGATCCGCATATCATACTTATCCAGGTTCTAGCTCACGCTCCATCTCCAGTCCATCTTCAAGTCCATCTCTCGCTCCATCTCCAGCTCCATCTCCCGGTCTAGCTCTCGCTCCATCTCCAGCTCCATCTCCCGGTGTATCTCTCGCTCCATCTCCAGCTCCATCTCCAGGCCTAGCTCTCGCTCCATCTCCAGCTCCATCTACAGGTCTAGCTATTGCTCCATCTCCAGCTCCATCTTCCGCTCTAGCTATTGCTCCATCTCCATCTCCATCTCCAGGTCTAGCTTTCCCTCTGTCTCCAGCTCCATCTCCAGGTCTAGCTTTTGCTCCGTCTCCAGCACCATCTCCATCTCCATCGTTTGCTCCATCTCCAGCTCCATCGCCAGGTCTACCGTTTGCTGCATCTCCAGCTCCATCGCCATGTCTACCTTTTGCTCCATCTAGAGCTCCATCGCCAGGTCACGCTTTTGCTCCCTCCAGCTCCATCTCCAGGTCTAGCTCTCGCTCCATCTCCAGCTCCATCTCCAAGTCCATCTCTCGCTCCATCTCCAGCTCCATCTCCCGGTCTATCTCTCGCTCCATCTGCAGCTCCATCTCCCGGTCTAGCTCTCGCTCCATCTCCAGCTCCATCTCCAGGTCTAGCTCTCGCTCCATCTCCAGCTCCATCTCCAGGTCTAGCTTTTGCTGCATCTCCAGCTCCATCGCCATGTCTACCTTTTGCTCCATCTAGAGCTCCATCGCCAGGTCACGCTTTTGCTCCCTCCAGCTCCATCTCCAGGTCTAGCTCTCGCTCCATCTCCAGCTCCATCTCCAAGTCCATCTCTCGCTCCATCTCCAGCTCCATCTCTCGGTCTATCTCTCGCTCCATCTGCAGCTCCATCTCCCGGTCTAGCTCTCGCTCCATCTCCAGCTCCATCTCCAGGTCTAGATCTCGCTCCATCTCCAGCTCCATCTCCAGATCTAGCTCTCGCTCCATCTCTAGCTCCATCTCCCGGTGTATCTCTCGCTCCATCTCCAGCTCCATCTCCAGGCCTAGCTCTCGCTCCATCTCCAGCTCCATCTCCAGGTCTAGCTATTGCTCCATCTCCAGCTCCATCTCCAAGTCTAACTTTTGCTGCATCTCCAGCTCCATCTCCAGGTCTAGCTTTTGCTCCATCCCCAGCTCCATCTCCAGCTATAGCTATTGCTCCATCTCCAGCTCCATCTCCAGGTCTAGCTTTTCCTCCGTCTCCAGCTCCATCTCCAGGTCTAGCTTTTGCTCCGTCTCCAGCACCATCTCCATCTCCATCTTTTGCTCCATCTCCAGCTCCATCGCCAGGTCTACCTTTTGCTGCATCTCCAGCTCCATCGCCATGTCTACCTTTTGCTCCATCTCCAGCTCCATCGCCAGGTCACGCTTTTGCTCCATCTCCAGCTCCATCTCCAGGTCTAGCTCTCGCTCCATCTCCAGCTCCATCTCCAGGTCTGGCTCTCGTTCCATCTCCAGCTCCATCTCCAAGTCTATCTCTCGCTCCATGTCCATCTCCATCTCCCGGTCTATCTCTCGCTCCATATCCAGCTCCATCTCCAGGTCTAGATCTCGCTCCATCTCCAGCTCCATCTCCAGATCTAGCTCTCGCTCCATCTCCAGCTCCATCTCCCGGTGTATCTCTCGCTCCATCTCCAGCTCCATCTCCAGGCCTAGCTCTCGCTCCATCTCCAGCTCCATCTACAGGTCTAGCTATTGCTCCATCTCCAGCTCCATCTCCAAGTCTAGCTTTTGCTGCATCTCCAGCTCCATCTCCAGGTCTAGCTTTTGCTCCATCTCCTGCACCATCTCCAGTTCTAGCTTTTGCTCCATCTCCATCTCCTGGTCTAGCTTTTACGCCATCTCCAGCTCCATCTCCAGGTCTAGCTTTTGCTCCATCTCCAGCACCATCTCCAGGTCTAGCTTTTGCTCCATCTCCAGCTCCGTCTCCAATATTAGCTTTTGCTCCATCTCCAGCTCCATCTCCAGGTCTATCTTTTGCTCCATCTCCAGCTCCATCTCCAGGTCTACCTTTTGCTCCAGCTCCAGCTCCATCGCCAGGTCTACCTTTTGCTCCATCTCCAGCTCCATCGACATGTCTTTCTTTTGCTCCATCTACAGCTCCATCGCCAGGTCTAGCTATAGCTCCAACTCCAGCTCCATAGCCAGATCTAGCTATTGCTCCATCTCCAGATCCATCTCCAGGTCTAGCTTTTGCTCCATCTCCAGCTCCATCTCCAGGTCTAGCTCTCGCTCCATCTCCAGCTCTATGTCCAGCTCGAGCTCACGCTCCATCTCCAGCTCCATCTCCAGGTCTAGCTTTTGCTCCATCTCCATCTCCATCTCCAGCTATAGCTATTGCTCCATCTCCAGCTCCATCTCCAGGTCTAGCTTTTCCTCCGTCTCCAGCTCCATCTCCAGGTCTAGCTTTTGCTCCGTCTCCAGCACCATCTCCATCTCCATCTTTTGCTCCATCTCCAGCTCCATCGCCAGGTCTACCTTTTGCTGCATCTCCAGCTCCATCGCCATGTCTACCTTTTGCTCCATCTCCAGCTCCATCGCCAGGTCACGCTTTTGCTCCATCTCCAGCTCCATCTCCAGGTCTTGCTTTTGCTCCATCTCCAGCTCCGTCTCCAGGTCAAGCTTTTCCTCCGTCTCCAGCACCATCTCCAGGTCTAGCTTTTGCTCCATCTCCTGCACCATCTCCAGTTCTAGCTTTTGCTCCATCTCCATCTCCTGGTCTAGCTTTTACGCCATCTCCAGCTCCATCTCCAGGTCTAGCTTTTGCTCCATCTCCAGCACCATCTCCAGGTCTAGCTTTTGCTCCATCCAGCCTCTCCGTGTCTCCAATCACTAGCCTTTTGCTCCCATCTCCCAGCTCCATCTCCAGGTCTATCTTTTGCTTCCACCTCCAGCTCCCATCTCCAGGTCTACCTCCTTTGCTCCAGCTCCAGCTCCATCGCCAGTCTACCCTTTTGCTCCTATCTCCCAGCTCCATCGCCAATGTCTTTTCTTTTGCCTCCATCTACAGCTCCATCGCCAGGTCTCAGCTTTAGCTCCCAAATCCAGCTCCATAGCCAGCTCTGAGCTCACGCTCCATCTCCAGCTCCATCACTCTAGGTCTCGCTTTTGCCCCTCCATCTCCATCTTCCATCGTCTCGCCTAGCCTATAGCTATTGCTCCATCTCCAGCTCCCATCTACCAGGTCTAGCCCCTTTTCCTGTTCCGTCTCCAGCTCCATCTCCAGGTCTAGCTTTTGCTCCGTCTCCAGCACCATCTCCATCTCCATCTTTTGCTCCATCTCCAGCTCCATCGCCAGGTCTACCTTTTGCTGCATCTCCAGCTCCATCGCCATGTCTACCTTTTGCTCCATCTCCAGCTCTATCGCCAGGTCACGCTTTTGCTCCATCTCCAGCTCCATCTCCAGGTTTTTTTTCCTGCTTTTTTTGCTCCATCTCCAGCTCCGCGTCTCAGGTCAAGCTTTTCTCCGTCTCCAGCACCATCTCCAGGTCTAGCTTTTGCTCCATCTCCTGCACCATCTCCAGTTCTAGCTTTTGCTCCATCTCCATCTCCTGGTCTAGCTTTTACGCCATCTCCAGCTCCATCTCCAGTTCTAGCTTTTGCTCCATCTCCAGCACCATCTCCAGGTCTAGATTTTGCTCCATCTCCAGCTCCGTCTCCAATACTAGCTTTTGCTCCATCTCCAGCTCCATCTCCAGGTCTATCTTTTGCTCCACCTCCAGCTCCATCTCCAGGTCTACCTGTTGCTCCAGCTCCAGCTCCATCGCCAGGTCTACCTTTTGCTCCATCTCCAGCTCCATCGCCATGTCTTTCTTTTGCTCCATCTACAGCTCCATCGCCAGGTCTAGCTTTAGCTCCCACTCCAACTCCAGCTCCATAGCCAGGTCTAGCTATTGCTCCATTCCAGAATCCATCTCCAGGTCTAGCTTTTGCTCATCTCCAGCTCCATCTCCAGGTCCTAGCTCTCGCTCCATCTCCAGCTCTCCTATGTCCAGCTCGAGCTCACGCTCCCATCTCCAAGCTCCATCTCAACCATGGTCTAGCTTGCCGCTCCAATCTCCAGTCTCCATCTCCAGGCCTAGCTCTCGCTCCGATCTCCAGCTCCATCTCCGGGTCTAGCTTTCGCTCCATCTCCAGGTCTAGCATTCGCTCCATCTCCAGCTCCATCTCCAGGTCTAGCTTTCGCTCCATCTCCAGCTCCATCTACAGGTCTTTTTAGGGGGGGGGGGGTCTTTTTTTTTTTTGGCTCCATCTCCGGCTCATCTCCTGGTCTAGCTTTCGCTCCATCTCCATCACCATCTTCAGCTCTCTAGAATTTTGCCACATCTACAGCTCCATCTCCAGCTCTAGCTTTCGCTCCATCACCAGCTCCATCTCCAGCTCTAGATTTTGCTCCATCTCCAGCAAGCTTTCGCTCCATCTCCAGCTCCATCTCTGCTCTCTGCTTTTTGGCGCCCTCTCCAGCTCCATATCAGGTCTAGCTTTTGCTCCACACCAGCTCCATCTCTCTGGTGTTGTGTAGGGTGTAGCTTTTGGTTCCATCTCCTGCGCCATGTCCAGGTTAGTTTGCTCGCCATCTCCAGCTCCATCACCGGGTCTAGCTTTTGCTGCATCTCCAGCTCCATCTCCAGGTCTAGCTTTCGCTCCATCACCAGCTCCATCTCCAGCTCTAGATTTTGCTCCATCTCCAGCAAGCTTTCGCTCCATCTCCAGCTCCATCTCCAGCTCTAGCTTTTGCGCCATCTCCAGCTCCATCTCCAGGTCCTGCTTTTGCTCCATCTCCAGCTCCGTCTCCAGGTCAAGCTTTTCCTCCGTCTCCAGCACCATCTCCAGGTCTAGCTTTTGCTCCATCTCCTGCACCATCTCCAGTTCTAGCTTTTGCTCCATCTCCATCTCCTGGTCTAGCTTTTACGCCATCTCCAGCTCCATCTCCAGTTCTAGCTTTTGCTCCATCTCCAGCACCATCTCCAGGTCTAGATTTTGCTCCATCTCCAGCTCCGTCTCCAATACTAGCTTTTGCTCCATCTCCAGCTCCATCTCCAGGTCTATCTTTTGCTCCACCTCCAGCTCATCTCCGGTCTACCTGTTTGGCTCCAGCTCAGCTCCAGCTCCATCGCCAGGTCTACCCTTTTGCTCCATCTCCAGCTCCATCGCATTGTCTTTCTTTTGCTCCATCTACTGCTCATCGCCAGGTCCTAGCTTTAGCTCCAACTCTCCGCTCCATAGCGGTCTACCTATTGCTCCATCTCCTAGATCCATCTCCAGGTCTAGCTTTTTGCTCCATCTCCAGCTCCATTTCTTCCAGGTTTAGCTCTCGCTCCACTCTACCCAGACCTCTATGTCCCAGCTCGAGCTCACGCTCCATCTCGCCAGCTCATCTCAGGTCTAGCTGCCGCTCCCATTCTCCTGCTCCAACTCCAGGCCTAGCTCTCGCTCCATCTCCAGCCTCCAGCTCCGGAGAGGGTCTAGTCTTTCGCTCATCTCCAGGTCTAGCATTCGCTCCATCTCCAAGCTACATCTCAAGTCTTGCTTTCGCTCATCTCCAGCATCATCTACAGGTCTAGTTTGGCTCCAATCTCCTTATTAGCTCTCTCCAGGGTCCTTAAAGCTTTCGCTCCATCTCACTTCTCCTAATCTCCAAGCTCTAGATTTTGCCACAATCTTTACAGCATCCAATCTCCAGCTCTAGCTTTCGCTCCATGACCAGCTCCATCTACAGCTCTAGATTTTGACTCCATTCCAGCAAGCTTTCGCTCCTCATCTCTCAGACTCGCCATCTCCAGCTTCTAGCTTTTGCAGCCATCTCCTCTAGCTCCATCTCAGCCTCCCCACCAGGTCTAGCTTCTTGCTCCAACACCTAGATCCATCTCGGGTGTAGCTTTTTGATTCCATACTCCAGCTCCATGCTCCAGGTCTAGCTTTGCCTCCATCTCCAGCTCCATCCACGGGTCTAGCTTTTGCTGCATCTCCAGTCCTCATCTTCCAGTTAGTTATTGCTCCATACCAGCTCCATCTACCAGGTCTAGCTTTTTGCTGCATCTCCAGCTACATCTCCTCAGGTCTAGCTATTGCTCCATCTCTGCTCCATCTCCAGCTTACATCTCCAGAGTCTAGCTTTTGCTTCCATCCTCCAGACTTTTCTCCAAGTCTCAGCTTTGCTCCATCTCCAAACTCCATCTCCGGGCTCTTGCTTTTGACCTCCATCTCCAGCTCCATCTCCAGGCTCTAGCTTTTGCTCCATCTCAGATCATCTCCACATCTTGCTTGGCGCTCCATCTCCAGCTCCATGCACCAGCGTCTCGCTTTTGCTCCATCTTCCAGCTCCATCTCCAGGTCTAGCTTTTGCTCCCATCCCAGCTCCATCTCGGGTGTACCTTTTGTTCCATCTCCAAGCGCCATGTCATGGTCTAGCTTTTGCTCCATCTCAGCTCCCATCACAGGGTCTTGCTTTTGCTGCATCTCGCTCCATCTCCAGGGTCTAGCTATTGCTCCTCTATTCCGCTCCTTCTCAGGGTCTAGCTTTTGCTTCCTGCATCTCAGCTACATCTCCCAGGTCTAGATTTTGCTCCAATCTCCTGCTCCCATCTCCAGGTCTAGCTATTTGCCTCCATTCTGCTTCTTCTCCAAGTCTAGCTTTTGCTCCATCTCAGCTCCATCTCCTGGGTCTTGCTTTTGCACCATCTCCTGCACCATTCGCAGGTCTAGCTTTCTGCTCCATATCCAGACCATCTCCAGGTATAGTTTTGTTCCATCTCCAGCTCCGTCTCCAATACTTGCTTTTCTCATCTCCAGACTCATTCTCCAGGTCTAGCTTTTGCTCCATCACCAGCCTCCATACTCCGGGTGTAGCTTTTGTCTCCATTCAGCTCCTTGTCCTGGTCTAGCTTTTGCTCCATCTCCAGCACCATCTCGGGTTCTAGCTTTTGCTCCATCTCCCGCTCAGTCTCCAAGTCTAGCGTTTGCTCCATCTCCAGCTCCATCTCCAGGTATAGCTTTTCCTCCGTCCAAAGCTTCCATCTCCAAAATCTAGCTTTTGCTCCGTCTCCAGCTCCATCTGGTGTTACCTTTTGCTCCTTCTCCAGCTCAGTCTCCAGGTCTAGCTTTTGCTCCAACTCCAAGCTCCATCTCCAGGTCGTTTTCTTTTGCTCCATCTCCTGTCCATCTCCTAGGTTTTATCTCTCGCTCCATTCCCGCTCCATCTCCCGGTCTAGATTCGCATCCCATCTCCAGAACCTCTCCCGATCTCAGCTCTCGCTCCATCTCCTGACTCCATCTCCCGTGTATCCCTGCTCCATTTCCAGGTCATCTTCCACGCATAGCTCTCGCTCCATCTCCAGTCCATCTTCACTGTTGCTAAGCTATCTGCTCCTTCTCCAGCTCCATCCTCCAAGTCTAGATTTTGCTGCATCTCCAGCTCCATCTCCAGTTCTAGCTTTTGCTCATCTCCTGCACCTTCTCCTGAGTTCTAGCTTTTTGCCTCATCTCAAGATCCATTCTCTGGTCTTGTTTTTACGCGTCTCCGCTCTCCATCTCCAGGTCTAGCTTTTGCTCCATTCAAGCCCATATTAGTCTAGCTTTTGATCCAACTCCTGCTTTACTCTCTCAGGTCTATCTTTTGGCTCCATCTCCAGCTCCATCGCCAGGTCTACTCTTTTGCTCCATCTAATCAGACTCCTATGCCAGGTCTTCTCTTTTGCTCCATTTCCAGCTCCATCGCCAGGTCTTAATTTTGCTCCATCTACAGCGTCTCCATCGCCAGGTCTTAAAAAGCTGTAGCTCGCAACTCCGCTCGATCGGCATGTGTCCTCGCTTCTGAATCATCGCAGATCATCTCCAGGTCTAGCTTCTCGATCCATCTCTCAAGCCTCCATCTCCGCATGTCTAGCGTTTCGCTCATCTCCAGCTACTCTATCAAGGTCACTAGCTTTCGACTCGCCTATCTTCCTGCTCTCATCTTCTGGTTCTAGCTAGCAGCTCCGATCTCCATCGCTCATCTCAAGCTCTAGCTTTTGGCTACATCTACTGCTCCGCTAAGCTCTAGCTTTATATATTTTCGCCTCTTTCCACTCCATCACTAGCTCATATCCCATGCTATAGATTTTGCTCCATCTCCACCTAGCGATTCGCTCCATCTCCAGCTCCATCTCAGCTCCAACTTTTGCTCATCTCGCCGCTCCACTCTCCACGTCTTGCTTTTGCTCATCACCTGCTCAGCTCCGGTCAATCATCCTTTGTTCCCCTTCTCTCTGCTCATCTCCAGGTTAGCTTTTGCTCCATTCTCTCAGCTCCATCACAGCGGTCTTGCTTTTGCTCCCACTCCTGATCATTCTCCAGGTCTAGCTTTCTAGCTCCATCATCCTTGTTTGCAGTTTGCTCCATTACATGCTCCTTGTATACGAGTTCTAGCTTTTGCTCACATCTCCAGCTCCTATCTCCAGGTCTAGCTCTCGCTCCATCTCCAGCTCCATCTCCACGATCTAGCTCTCGCCTCCATCTCCAGCTCCATCTCCGTGTGTGTATCATCTCGCCTCCATCTCCCAGCTTCCATCTCCAGGCCTAGCTTCTGCTCCATCTCCAGCTCATTACAGGTCTAGCTATTGCTCCATCTCCAGCTCCATCTCAAATTTAGCTTTGCTGATCGCCAGCTCCCATCTCCAGGTCTGTCTAGCTTTTGCTCATCTCCTGCCACCTACCTGTTCCCCCCATTCCTAGTTCTAGCTTTTGCTCATATCCATATCCTGGTCTAGCTTTTACGCCATCTCAGCTCTCCTCAGTTCTCGCTTTTGCTCAATCTCAAAAACTACCATATCCAGGTCTAGCTTTTGGCTCCATCTCCTGCTCCGTCTCCATTACTTGCTTTTGCTCCATCTCCAGCTCTTCTCCAGGGTCTATCTTTTGCTCATCTCACAGCTCCATCTCCAGGTCTACCTTGTATGCTTTCCAGCTACCAGCTCACGCCAGGTCTTCCTTTTGCTCCATCTCCAGCTCATCGCCATGTCTTTTCTTTTGCTCCATACTCTACAGCTCCATCGCCAGGTCTAGCTTTGAGCTCCAACTCAGCTCCATAGCCAGGTCTAGCTATTGCTCCATTCCTGATCATCTCCAGGTCTTAGCTTTGCTCATCTCCAGCTCATCTCCAGTCTTGCTCTCGTTCCATCTCAGATCTATGTCCAGCTCTGAGCTACACGGTCATCTCCAGCATCCATCTACTGGTTAGCTGACGCTCTCATCTCCAGCTCATCTCCAGGCCTAGCCTCTCGCTCCATCACTCCCAGCTCCATCTCCGGGTCTAGCTTTCGCTCCATCTCCAGGTCTTGCATTCGTCCATCTCCAGCTCCCATCTCCAGGTCTAGGCTTTCGTCCATCTCCCAGCTCCCCTCTCCAGGTCTAGCTTGGCTCCATCAAAGCTCCATCTCCATGGTCAGCGTTCGCTCCATCTCCATTCTCATCTCCTGCTCTAGCTTCTTGCAACATCTACAGCATCCATTCTCACAGCTCTAGCGTTCGCTCCCATCACCAGCATCCATCTCCAGCTCTAGATTTTGCTCTTCATCCAGCGAAGCTTTCGCTCCATCTCCAGCTCCCATCTCCAGGCTCTTGCTTTTTGCGCCCATCTCCAGCTCAATCTCGCCAGGTCTAGCTTTGCTCCAACACCAGCTCCATATCGGTGTAGCTTTTGTTCCATCTCCAGCCTCCATGTCCAGTCTAGACTTTTGCTTCCATCTCAGCTCCATCACCGGGTAGCCTTTTGCTGCATTCCAGCTCTCATCCTCCAGGTAGTTATTGCTCCATCTCCAGCTCCCTCTCCAGGTTCTTAGCTTTTGCTGCATCTCAGCTACATATCCAGGTCTAGCTAATTGCTCCATCTCCAGCTCCATCTACCAGCTCATCTCCAGGTCTAGCTTTTGCTCAAATCTCCAGCTTCTTCTCCAAGCTCTAGCGCTTTTGCTCCATCTCCACTCCATCTCCGGGTCTTGCTTTGTGCTCACATCTCCAGCTCCAATCTCCTGCTCTAGCTTTGCTCCATCTCCGTCTCCATTCCAGGTCTTTGCTTTTGCTCCCATTCCAGCTTCTTCTCCAAGTCTAGCTTTTGCTCCATCTCCAGCTCCATCTCCCGGAGTCTTGCTTTTGCTTCCATCTCATGCTCCATTCCAGCCTCATAGCTTTTTCTGCTCCATCTACAGATCCATCTCCACATCTAGCTTTTGGCTCCAATCTCCTAGCTCATCTTCCGCTCTAGCTATTGCTCCATCTCTCAGGCTCCATCTCCAGCGTCTAGCTTTTTGCGTCCATCACCAGCTTCCCATCTCCGGGTGTAGCTTTTGTTTCATTCTCCTGCTCCATGTCCAGGGTCTCAGCTTTGCTCCATCTCCAGCACCATCCTCCGGGTCTAGCTTTTGCTCCATCTCCCGCTCAGTCTCCAAGTCTAGCTTTTGCTCTCTATCTCGAGCTTCACATTCCAGGTCTAGCTTTTCTCGTCCAAAGCTCCATCTCCAAATCTAGCTTTTGCTCGTCTCCAGCTCCATGCTCGGGTCTACTTTTGCTCCATCTCCAGATCATGTCTCAGGTCTAGTTTGTCCAACTCCAGCTCCATCTCAGTTAATTCTTTTGTCTCCTCTCCAGCTCGCCAGTCCAGGTTTATCTCCTCGCTCCATCTCCAGCTCCATTCTCCCGGTCTAAGATTCTCGCTCATCTCCAGCACCATCTCTGATTCTAGCTCATCGCTCCATCTCCAGTCCAATCCTCCCGATGTATCCCTCGCTCCATTTTCAGGTCCATCTCACGCCTAGCTCTCGCTCAATCCCAGCTCCATCTCCAGTTCTAGCTATTGCTCCTTCTCCAGCTCCATCTCCAAGTCTAGATTTTTGCTGCATCTCCAGCTCCATCTCCAGTTCCTAGCGTTTGATCACATCTCTGCACATCTCCAGTTCTAGCTTTTGCTGCATTCCAAGCTCATTCTCCTGGTCTTGCTTATACGCGATCTCCAGCTCAATCTCCTAGGGTCTAGCTTTTGCTCCATTCAGCTCCACTCCAGGTCTAGCTTTTGCTCCATTCCAGCTCCGTCTTCAATACTAGCTTTTTTGCTCCATCTCCGCTCCATCCTCCAGGGTCTATCTTTTTGCCTCCTTCTCCAGCGTCATCGCCAGGTCTACCTTTATGCTCCAGCTCCAGCTCCATCGCCAGGTCTACCTTTTGCTCCATCTTCAGCTCCATCGCCATGTCTTTCTTTTTTGCTCCCATCTACAGCTCTTCGGCCCAGGTCTAGTTTAGCTCCAATCTCCAGCTCCATAGCTATGGTCTAGATATTGCCCCATCTCCAAGATCCTCATCTCCAGGTCTAGCTTTTGTCCTCTCCAGCTCCATCTCCAATACTAGCTTTTGCTCCATCTCCAGCTCCATCTCCAGCTCCATCTCCAGGTCTAGCTGCCGCTCCATCTCCAGCTCCATCTCCAGGCCTAGCTCTCGCTCCATCTCCAGCTCCATCTCCGGGTCTAGCTTTCGCTCCATCTCCAGGTCTAGCATTCGCTCCATCTCCAGCTCCATCTCCAGGTCTAGCTTTCGCTCCATCTCCAGCTCCATCTACAGGTCTAGCTTTCGCTCCATCTCCCGCTCCAGGTCTAGCTTTCGCACCATCTCCAGCTCCATCTCCATGTCTAGCTTTCGCTCCATCCTCCAGCTCTCTCAGGTATAGCTTTGGCCTCCATCTCAGCCTCCATTTCCAGGTCTTGCGTTCGCTCCATCTCATCGCCATCTCCAGCTCTAGCTTTAGCCACATCTACAGTCCTTCTCCAGCTTAGCTTTCGCCTCTTCACCAGCTCATCTCTTAGTTCTAGATTTTGCTCCATCTCTCAGCTAGCTTTCGCTCCATCTCGCAGGCTCCATTCCAGCTCTAGCTTTTGCGCTCCCATCTCAAGCTCCATCTCCAGGTCTAGTTATTGCTCCATCTCCAGCTCCTCTCCAGGTCTAAGCTTTTGCTGGCATCTCCTGCTACTTCTCAGGTCAGCTATTGATCCTCAGTCTCCAGCTCCATCTCCAAGCTTCCATCTCCAGGTCTAGCTTTTGTCCATCTCAGCTTCTTCTCCAAGTTAGCTTTTGTCCATCTCTACTCCATCTCCGGGTCTTGCTTTTTGCCCTTCTCCAGCTCCACTCTCCTGCCTCTAGCTTGTTGCATCTCCAATCTCCAGATCCAGCATTCTCACATCTAGCTATTGAGTCCATCTCCAGCTCCTATTCGCCAGGTCTCGCTTTTGCTCCATCTCCAGCTCCTCTCCATGGTCTGCTTTTGCTCCATCACCAGCTCTCCATCTCACGGCGTGGTAGACTTTTGTTCATCTCGAGCTCCACTGTCAGGTCTAGTCTTTTGCTCCATCTCCAGGCTCCATCACCGGGTCTAGCTTTTTGCTGAGCATCTCCTGCTCCATCTCCAGGTCTAGCTATTGCTCCAAAATCTCCCGCTCCATCTCCAGGTCTAGCTTTTGCTGCATCTCCAGCTACATCTCCAGGTCTAGCTTTTGCTCCATCTCAGCACCATCTCCTGGTCTAGCTTTGCTCCATCTCCAGCTTCTTGCTTCCAAGTACTTGCTTTTGCTCCATCTCCAGGCTCCATCTCCGGGTCTGTGCATTTGCTCCAACTCAGCTCCATCTCCAGCTCTAGTTTTGCTCTCCATCTCCAGATCCATCTCCGCACATCTAGCCTTTTGCTTCCATCTCCAGCTCCATCTTCGCTTTAGCCTTTTACTCCATTCCGCTCTCCTCATCCAGGTCTAGACCTTTTGCTCCATCACCAGCTCCATCTGGTGTTAGCTTTTGGTTCCATCTCCTGCTCCATGTACCAGTTTCTGTCTTTTGCTCATCATCCTGAGCCACATCTACGGGTTAGCTTTTGCTCCATCTCCCGTCAGTCTCCAAGTCTAGCTTTTGTCCATCTCCAGCTCCATCTCAGGTCTTGCCTTTTCATCCGACCAAAGCTCCATCTCTCAAATCTAGCTTTTGCTCCGTCTCCAGCTCACATCTTCCGGGTCTACCTTTTTGCTCCATCATACCAGCTCAGTCTCTGGTCTGACTTTTGTCCAACTCCAGCTCCATCTCCAGTCTATCTTTTGCTCCATACTCCAGCTCCTTCTCCAGGTTTATCTCTCGGCCATCTCCAGCTGCATCACCCTGGTCTAGATCCGCTCCATTCCAGCACCTATCGCAGATCTAGCTCTCGTCCATCTCCGCTCCATCTCCGGTGTATCCCTCGCTCCATTTCCCGGTCCATCTCCACGCTAGCTCTCGCTCCATCTCCAGCTCCATCTCCAAGTTCTGCTATTGCTCCTTCTCCAGCTCCATCGCAAGTCTAGTTTTATGCTGCTGCATCTCCAGCTCCATCTCCTAGTTTCTAGGCTTTTGCTCCATCTCCTCGACATCTCCAGTTCTGCTTTTTGCTCCATCTACCAGCTCCATCTCCTGGTCTAGCTTCTTACTGCGATATCCAGCTCCATATCCAGGTCTAGCTTTTGCTCCTATCTCAGCACCATCTCCAGAGTCTAGCTTGCTTACCATCTCCAGCTCCGATCTCCAATAGACTAGCTTTTGCTCCATCTCTGCTCCATCTCTAGGTCTTGCTTTTGCTCCATTCACACAGCTCCAATCTCCAGTCTATCTTTTTGCTCTCCATCTCAGCTCCATCGCCACGGAATCTACCTTTTGCTCCATCTACAGCTCCATCGCACAGGTTTCTGACCTTTGCTCCATTTCAAGCTCATTCGCCAGGTCTTACTTTTGCTCCATTACAGCTCCATCGCTAGGTCTAGCTGTTAGCTCCAACTCAGCTCCATCGGCAGGTCTCGCTTTTGCTCCATCGCCAGTTCCATCTCCAGGTTCGATCTCGATCCATCTCCAGATCATCTCAATGTTTGCAGTTCGCTCCAATCTCAGCTCCATTCCAGGTCTAGCTTTCGCTCCATCTCAGCTCCATCTACCAGGTCTAGCTATCGCTCCATCTCCAGCTCCATCTCCAGCACTAGCTTTTGCTACATCTACTAAGCTCCTGATCAGCTTCTAGAGCTTTCGCTTTC
>JAVHYY010000936.1:0-53828 GCA_035221665.1 Okamejei kenojei | reverse complement strand
TAGCCTTTACAATGTGAATGCGTGCACGTGCAGCACTGCGCATGCGCACCATCCCCTACTGCGCTTGCGCAAGTTTCTTAGAGGGCTTTTCAACAGTGGATAGTATTACCTGATAAAGCGGTTTCACGAAGCAACCTTATGGATATTTTTGCTGCAGAATGGATTTTGTGCACAAATAATATGGTAAGTAATTTTTTTTCGCTTTTTATGTTTTTAAATTACTTTTATTAAGTGGATGGACCTATGGAAAACAAATTACATGATTAAAAGTCGAGAGAACAATATGCGCTTGCACGGTTTCCTCGATTTATAAATAGCGAATGACAGTTCACTGATGAGGGAAACAATGTGCGCATTGCGCGGGTTTTCATGATTTAAAAAAATGCGACCGGCAAGTTTTACCGGGGAGGGGGGAACAAATGTGCGTGTTGCGCATGCGCAGTTTCAAGATTTAAAAAGCCGACTGACAGTCACCGGCCAGGGAGAGAATAAACTGCGCATGGGCGGTTTTCAAGTTTTTCAAAGCCACTTGCCTACCCTGGCTGATTACTCACGCAGGTGCCGAGCGGAAGGGAGGGAAGAATTGACAAGGGAGGTGCGGAGGGAGCGGGTCTTTGGGAGGCAGACTGGGGGGGAGATGGGTAAGATGAGGCGATTGGGTGGGGGTCACGTTGGGAGGATGGCGAAACTGGTGGAGGACTATGTGTTGTATTTTCGGCTGGTGGGGGTGAAAGGTGATGACCAGGGGAACTCTGCCCTTGTTGCGAGTGGGGGAAGGATGCGGAGAGAGGGCAGTGTTGCGGGGTATGGAGGAGACCCTGGTGCGACTCATCTATAGTGGGGGGGAGAGGGATATTCAGGGGAGCATATCGTTCACGTCTGTTTCACATGAACAATCTTAGTAGCCATCATTCTACGAACATTCCCGCTTTGTGATAAAATATCTCTTTTCTAGATTGATTCGCATATGGTAAGGTTAGGCATCGTTTACTATTGTGATTTATGTATGTGAAATAGTGAAAAGTTTTGTTTTGCATCGATCTACTCAGGTCGGATAGGTGGTGCACAGGTTACAAGCAGTTCAAACGCAGATGCATCAGATAGAGCAAGGAGGAATCTACAGAATACAGAATATTGTTCGTGATGTTAACGAGACTATTGCCTTTTATTTACACGGTCTCCAAAATTGTCCGTGTGTTTGTATTGGATGAACATCATTTGCGCAGGCCACATTGCATAATTCCGTCTCTTAGAACAGGTATGTGCAGTGGGTGAATTCGAATACTGTAAAAAACGCACAAATTTAGTTACAATGAGCAAAACCGTATCATTTTGACTGCGCCGCGGTCCACAGCTGGAACGATGTTTGAGCAGTGCTTCTGGTGAGCCATTTCAGACATCCCGTTGGGTTCGTTTGTTGTGAGCAATTAGATGTGAAAAGACAGTATGTTTTAGCTTATTTTTATTATTATCAATGTATCAAGGTAAGTATAAAATTGGTTGAGAATGCTGTCAAATGACCAGATATAACAGATCCAGATTCAATCAGTTCAAACACGAGGACAGAGAGTGCGAGGGTTTCGTTATTAACGCCTGTGTTTGATCAGTGTGTGGATTCGTCACACAGGGGTTAGTGGGTTTTATAGAACGTGCTGCCAGAAGAGGTTGTTGAGTGGCTAAACTAGCACAAAATGTAAAGACATTTGGACAGGTTACGTGAATAGGTAAAGTTGAAAATGATAAGGAATAGTAGGTAGGTGAGACTAGTGTACATGGGAAACATTGGGGTCTGTGGGCAAGCTGTGCTGATGGGTTATGGACTATGTAATAGATGAAGCAAAGTGGGCGATACAGAGGCAGATCACTGTTTTCACCATTGTATTGCATCGTTGTTATCCGTTTGTGAGACAACGCCCAATATTCACAATGGGTTATAGGCGGTCGGTTGTGCGACAAGCCCAAAGCCGCATTTGCCCGTCTGAATCCTGAGCCGCTAATGTTTTAGGTGATGAAGATTGAAGTTAGAAGCAAATTGGAACAGTACCCGAACTGTGGGAGGTACTGTTCAGAGGCCTGATAACGGGAGGGCTATTCGTTACGTCCCGTGGTGCGCTGCTTCAGAACTGGCTTCGGGACTGCAATCTTTTCAAACTGATTACATATCTGCATTTCCCTGTTGTCCAAAAACATTTGTTTCGCCAGCCATATTTGAATTGATACATGAGCATCACATTTTCTGGGTAGGAGATACAGTATATTCCGATATATTTCCCAGGATTAATTCCAAATTTATACCAGCCACTCAATTGATTATGAAACATTTATCTAACTAAATTATCAGAACGGTTTTTTCGGTTATTATCCCATCCGTCAAGGCCTCGCAGAAACTACATTTATTGTGTCAATAAGATCACTTGTCGTGGTCCAAATCCACAGTGTAGACGATCAGATAAAATCTTTGGTCCTTAGCGGCCATTTCTTTCGCCGGATTAACTCTCGACTTCAGTCTCTGCACGAGTTCAAGTGCGTATCGTGTTCCATGGAAGAATTTAACGTCAACACATAACAGTCTGCGGGCCAAGGGAAAAGGGTAACTAGAGAGAGAGTGGGACCGCTCATGAATCAAAGCGGTCACCGCTGTGTGGAGCCACAGGAGATGGACAAGATCTCAATGAGTATCTCTCCTCTGTATTTATCGTGGAATACAGTAAAATCAATAGGACGGAGATCTTGGGGAAGTCAATGGAAGTGTCTTGAGAGCAATCAGTGTTACCATCGAAGGGGAATTACTGAAGGCACTTCAGAGGTTTTAGATAAGGAGGCAAATTTACAAAGAACTTGAATGAAAGACTTTCCACTCAGTGGGGTGCTGGGTATATGGAACAAAAACTATCAGGAAACGTTAGTTGAGATATGTTGACGCTGGTGCGCCGACATATGACGCTACAGCCACAACGTGTGGAATGTAACTGCGAACACGACAGTAGCAGTAAGGAGTCATATTATTGGCTATTCCTGGAGAGCAATAAACGTTCGGCGAAACAGATTTGTAGCAATATTCAGGTGCGGATGATGATGCAATTTACACTAACTCGGGGTAGTGCTTGTGTTTTAGCGAAATTAGCACATTTGTTTCGCCAATATGAGAGCATTTATGAGGTCGCTCAATTTGATTTTCGATTGTTTTCATCATTCCACGCCGGTATCTCTTTTATCCAGGTGTTCTGGGGATGACGTGTAGCGACTTAGGTGGGTGATGGCATTATCTGTGGACTCTGATGAGGCGGTAGGCGAACGGCAGTGGGTCAGTCCGCTCGGTTAGACTGGGTTATGCGTTACATAAGTAGCCTCGCCCCAAAAAACATTTCATGATGGTGGATGTCAAGGCACCGGACGGTAGATGTTTACGCTTGAGGTCTTGCTTTTCTTCGGCAGTGGGTGATGGTGGTCTTCTTGAAGCAGGTCGGTACCTGAGAACGGAGAGTAGGGGGAGATTAAATGTGTCCCAAAATACTCCCGGGAGATGGTCGCGCAACTACAAAGGACATGGTTAAGAACACTCCGTCTGGGCCAGTTGCTTTTCGTGGGTTTACCTCAGGAAGGCCGATCTAACCTCTACTACTGTCACCCTGGGGAGAGGCACACTGAGTCTGAAGGGACCGCTGGCCTTCTGCTCCAAGCGGGCAGAGAAAACATTCAGTTCATCGGGAAAGGTCCCTACTGTCACCAATGATGTTTGCCTGAACTTGCTTTCTATCCAGTTATTTTTATTCAATACTGGCCACGTTCTCCGTGTGTTCCAGTGATTATACTGGGACGCAGGTTTGTACCGGCATTGTCTCTTGACATCCTTGATAACTTTACGGAGATCATATCGCGCTTTGTTTTGCTGCTCGGGATCTTATGACTTGTGTGCATCTGGCCTGGCCTTCAACTGTGAAGGCCCATGTTTTCCGTTTGAGTAACACTCGTATTGACGTCGTCGGCACAAAGTCGCCCACGCACTTGCTGCCGAAGTCAGTCACCGCAGTGTCGTACTCATTCTGACTCAAAGCTGTCGCGTATAAGATATCACCGTGTCCGTTGACCCAGATTCTCACAAACTCTCTTCATCGGATCCTTCTGCTTCATTTGTTGTTTGTCGGCAGGGAGCAGAAGCACAAGTAGGTGTTCGGATTTCGCAAAATGTGGCCGAGAAACAGAGTAATAGGAACAATCCCGACGGGATTGCTGAGCGGCGAAACTGGACGTGGGAACACAGGAAAATGTAGTGAAGGGACACAGTGGGACAAGCGAATGCTCAGTAATGTTACTTGTTTACCAGTTTGGTAATTTTATTGTTTATTTAGCTGGGTTGGTGCGCGCGTGTGTTCATGGTGTGTTTCTTATCACGCACGGAAGGAGTTATTTTCATCGAGACGGTCAGGAGCGCACATTAAGCTGGGAACACCATCAGACACAAACAGAAAACACAGAGTGAGACATGAATACTCACAGAGAGAAGTAGAAACATTCTCGTAAAGACGCGTGACCCTCCCTATTTCTATTTTAGTTTTACCTTCTCCTGATTTCCCATTTGCAGGCGCACCACTATTTCCAAGGTTGACAAAAATGCCGGAGAAACTCAGCGGTGAGGCAGCATCGATGGAATGAAGGAATACGCAACGTTACTGGTCGAGACCCTTCTTCAGACTGCTGTGGGGGTGGGTGGGTCGGGTAGAAGAAAGGAAGAGGCGGTGACAGTAGGCTGTGGGAGAGCTGGGAAGTGGAGGGGAATGAGGGAAGAACGCAGGACTACCTGAAATTGGAGAAGTCAATATTAATGCCTTGACTTGTGAGGTGCCCGCAAGGCTCAGTGCTGCGACCCCAGTTACTTACAATATATATTAACGATTTTGACGAAGGAATTACATGTAACATCTCCATGTTTGCGTATGACACATAGCTGGGTGGCACTATGAGTTGCAAAAAGAATACTTGAAGGCTGTTGTAGCGTGACTTGGATTAGGTTAGGTGAGTGGAAGAGCGCGGCTGATGCCATATAATGTGATTAAAAAACGTGAGATATTCCACGTTGGTAGCAAGAAGAAGAGAGATTATTACCTGAATTGTGTCAGATTTGGACAAGGGGAAGGTGCTGGGCAACGAGACCATTCAGTGAAAGTCAGCATGCGGGTACAGCAGGCAGTGAAGAAAGCAAATTGGCTATGTTGGCAGTCACAGCAAGAGAATTTGAGAATAGGAGCAAGGAGGTCCTCCTGCAGTTGTACAGGGCTCTGGTGAGAACGCACCTGGCATTTGTGTGCTGTTTGGTCACCTAATATGAGGAAGGGTATTCTTGTTATTGAGGGAGTGCAGCGTAGGTTCACCAGGTTATTTCCGGCAAGGCGGGACTGACATGTGATGAAATAATGTATAGACTGGGCTTGTATCACTGGAATTTTAGAACGATGAGAGGGGGCCTTATAGAAACAATATAACATTCTTAAGCGATCGGAAAAGCTAGATGCAAGAAAACGATATTGAGGTTGTCAAGAACCAGGGTTAACAGTTAAGAATCAGGGGTTAGGCCATTTGGGCTGAGATGAAGAAAAACCTTTTATCCAGAGAGTTGTGAATATGTGTTATCTGCCACAGAAGGCGGTGGAGGCCAATTCACTGTATGTTTTACAAGAGAGAGTTAGATATAGCTTGTCAGGCTAACGGAATCAAGGGATTTTTGGAAAGAGCAGGAATGGGGTCCTGCTTTTTTTGGATGATCAGCCATGATCATATTGAATGGCGGTGCTGGCTCGAAGGGCGAATGGTCCACTCCTGCACCTAATTTGTATTTTTCTATGTTTCATGTGTATCAACGCATTGATTGAGATGGTGCCAAGGTATAATTAGTAAATTTTACAAATATTACCAATGCAAGTGTGGTGGTAGATTGCCAAACGGATATGCAGAATGACATTGGGAGTTTGATCAGCTGGGAAAGTTGGCAATTAAATAGAGTATGGCATTTAATTCGTATATTTGGTGATGGGTTGCTTTATTTTGGTAAGGTCGTGCCAGGTCTTTCGGAATAATCAGTTCAACCCTGAGGAGTTCCTCTAGAGCGGGGAGATAGAGGAGTTCACGCCATTATATCTCTGAATTTGGAGTCGCGGGTCGTTACGATGGTCATGCAGATTTTGGCACGGTGTCTTTCACTAGTTACGGCATTGAGCGCAGATGATGGGGACGTTATATTACAGTTTACAAGACGTTTGTGAGGCCGGCGCTTGCTTGCAGTTCACATGCCGTCCACTGGATGTCCCCATCATTCAAAAGATCGATATTGCACAACGCCCAGGAATTATTCTCCAGGAATAGATTAGTGTATCATTGTTTCAGGAGTCTAAAACAGAACTTCGAACAGCTCGCTTAGGTTTAATCATAAATGTATTATTTTCTTTAAAATAACATGTTTCTTTTAACGAACGTACGTGGGTTCCAAATGATAACGCAAACGTGGACAGTCCTTGAAACACAATGAGGGTAACTATCTACATAATCTCAGAGAATCTTACAGTCACACAATAAAATGCTATTTTTTTTATAGAATTATAGTCAAATCACCAACCAAGATATTTCGGAACCAGCAGTCCACGTCACGCAAAATGGTCAAACCAATCTAGCCCAACTTGCCCACGATCGCTCAATTGCCTTCCAACCGCTTTATCCATATTCTCGTTTAAATCTCTCTTATACATTGTATCGAAGCCATGTCTTCAGCTTCCTCTTGCAGCTAATTGCACCTCACCACAACTGCCTTTGTAAAAAGAGTTGCCTCTCAGTATCTCTCTGAATCTCGCCACTCTGGCGTCTTCCATCTGTAGACTCCCCAGGCTTGGAAGAACGACAGTAAACCGTCTACCTTTTCCTTGCCCCTGATGATGAAATATACCTCTGTAATGTCACCCACAATCTCCTACTGTCCGGTGAAAACGTTCCCAACATGTCCCTGCTCTACTTAAATCTCAAACACTTCCGCCCCGGTAACAGTTTTTTGATTCTGACCTGCGCCATTTATAATTTCATGAATTCCATCCAATCGCTGGAAGACCATAATTGCGTATTGTAATCCCGTTTGGTGTAAATATGATTTAAATAGTTTCGGGGGACCACCTGGAATAACAGTTCACTTAGTAACGCCCCTTTAACCGACCGGGAAATTAACCTCCACCATCGCGTCGGTGGTCGTACATAGTACCCAAAGTCAACGCCAATTTGGCAGTGGACAATTTATACTCCGTTGTGTACTCTCTTGTAAGCACCTGACCCACGATGTCCTGTCATCATCTGCGGTTGACTTCAATCAAATCGTACTTCAGAATGCATTGCAAATTAAAATCAGCATAATCCCTTGTCTTAATAGTGGGCTTCGACATTCTGGTCTAACACCACCATCTAGTATGTCCACGGTTCCAACACAACAACTATGCTTTCAAAGCCAGGAAGACCAATGATCTACTTCGGGGCAGGAAGGATGAGGTCCCACAAACCAGTCTAGATCGACTGGGCGATGGCGGAGAGAGGCGAAAGATGCGAATTCCTGTGCGTGGAAGTCTTTCAAGACCTTTCCTGGACGCGAAACATTGATGCAATTATAAGAAGGGAGACAAAAGTGCTGGAGAAACTCAGCGGGGTGCAGCAGCATCTATGGAGCGAAGGAAATAGGCAACGTCTCGGGCCCGAAACCCTTCTTCAGACTCAATTATAAGATCTCTACTCCCTTAAAAGATTGCGGACATTTCAATATGTCGTCAAGTATTCTCTTGAACTTCCACAGGTGTACAGTAGAGAGCATGTTGTTTGGTTGCAACCACGACCTGCGGCGGGCAACCTGAATACAGGCGCGAAGGAGACTGCAACATGTGTGATTAACACTACCAGTCCATCACAGGTACTGACTTCCTTACCATCGAGGGATCTACAAAGGTCGCTGCCTCAAACATTGCATCAATGGTCGACAGAGTGTAATTTGGTTATTGTCTGAAATTTATTCACATCAACCCATCGGCAAACGAGCAGGAAACTGAAAGAAACGGCTCAGAGTCCGAATCCGCACAAACGCTGAGATGTTGAGGTCCCCAGTTAGTGGATTGTGTTGGGCAGAACTTCCCTCAACGCTGCTCATTCCCGCCCCTTGTAATTCATACTGAATCCGGTCACTTTACCTGGTGGTGTCTGACACTGTTACCGAACCTGCTAGTCAGTGATGCCGAAGATGTTACCTTCCATCACTGGGTCCGTAGCCCTGTGGACGTACACTCCAAGTACGCATCTTAATGTATTTTAAGAAATACCGCATGCAAATTGGCTCTTTAGCCACCGAGTCCGCGCAGACCTGTGAACGCCGTAGACGAGCACTATAAACCTACACACTAGGCACAACCTGCACGTCTTTGGAGTGTGGGGGGAAAACCACAGCAACTCGGAGATAACCCCAGCGGCGCCTGGGAGGGCGTATGAGCTCCGTACCGACAGCAACAATAGTCAGGATCGTACAGGGTCTTGGTTAGACCACACCTGGAGTATAGCGTACTGTTTTGGTCTCCAAATCTGAGGAAAGACATTCGTGCCATAGAGGGAGTAACTAGAAAAGGTTCACCAGAGTGATTCCTGGGATGTCAGGACATTCATATGAAGAAAGACTGGATAGACTCGGCTTGTGCTCGCTATAATTTAGAAGATTGAGGGGGGATCTTACATAGAAACATAGAAATTAGGTGCAGGAGTAGGCCATTCAGCCCCTTCGAGCCTGCACCGCCATTCAATATGATCATGGCTGATCATCCAACTCAGTATCCCGTACCTGCCTTCTCTCCATACCCTCTGATCCCCTTAGCCACAAGGGCCACATCCAACTCACTCTTAAATATAGCCAATGAACTGGCCTCAACTACCCTCTGTGGCAGAGAGTTCCAGAGACTCACCACTCTCTGTGTGAAAAATGTCTTTCTCATCTCGGTCTTAAAGGATTCCCCTTATCCTTAAGCTGTGACCCCTTGTCCTGGACTTCCCCAACATCGGGAACAATCTTCCTGCATCTAGCCTGTCCAACCCCTTAAGAATTTGTAAGTTTCTATAAGATCCCCTCTTAATCTCCTAAATTCCAGAGAGTATAAACCGAGTCTATCCAGTCTTTCTTCATAAGACAGTCCTGACATCCCAGGAATCAGTCTGGTGAACCTTCTCTGCACTCCCTCTATGGCAATAATGTCCTTCCTCAGATTTGGAGACCAAAACTGCACGCAATACTCCAGGTGTGGTCTCACCAAGACCTGTACAACTGAAGAAGAACCTCCCTGCTCCTGTACTCAAATCCTTTTGCTATGAAAGCTAACATACCATTCGCTTTTTTCACTGCCTGCTGCACCTGCATGCCTACTTTCAATGACTGGTCTACCATGACACCCAGGTCTCGCTGCATCTCCCCTTTTCCTAATCGGCCACCATTTAAATAATTAGTCTGCTTTCCTGTTTTTGCCACCAAAGTGGATAACCTCACATTTATGCACATTATACTGCATCTGCCAAACATTTGCCCACTCACCCAGCCTATCCAAGTTCACCTTGCAGTCTCCTAGCATCCTCCTCACAGCGAATACTGCCCCCCAGATCTTATAGAATCTTACAACATTCTTAAGGGGTTGGTCAGGCTAGATGGCACGAAGATTGCTCCCGATGTTGGGGAAGTCCAGGGCAAAGAGTCACAGTTTAAGGATAAGGGGAAATACTTTAGGACCGAGATGAGAAAAACATTTTTTCACACAGAGAGTGGTGAATCTCTGAAATACTCTGCCACAGAAGGTAGTTGAGGCCAGTTCATTGGCTTTATTTAAGAGGGAGTTAGATGTGGCCCTTGTGGCTAAAGGGTCAGGGGGTATGGAGAGAAGAAAGATACGGGATACTGAGTTGGATGATCCGCCATGATCATACTGAATGGCGGTGCAGGCTCGAAGGGCCGAATGGCCTACTCCTGCAGCTATTTTCTATGTTTCTATGTTTCTAACCTGGGTCTCTGGCGTTGTGAGGCAGCAGCTCTACCGCTGCACCACCGTGAAACCCCGCTGTTCAAAGATGATGGAGTTGCTGCTTCTCCCACCGTCTGCAGCATCGTGTTCCATTCTACGCCACATTTTGTGCGGAAAATTGTCCTCATTTCAATTAATCATCGAATTATCCGCATATATTGTCGCCCTTTCGACGAATGGTATTTCCCCCACACACGCTATACAGAAGATCTGAGATATAAATACTGTATGCAGTGTAGAACATAGTTAGAGCATGTGGGGCCGTTACCGAATATGATACCTAGTCCACTTAGGCACATTTTGAGTGTACTGACGTGATACAGACACATCGTATACAAGGGCGGCACAGTGACACCGCTGATATAGCTGCTGCCGCACAGCGCACGAGACCGGGCATTTTCCTGACCTCGGGTGCTGTCTCTGGGCAATTTGTACATTAGCTCTGTGACCGCGCGGGTTTCTTCCGGGTGTTGTGGTTTCCTCCCACATCACAAAAATATGCGAGTTTACAGATTAATTGGACTCTGTGAAATTAGTCCGATTGTGCAGTGAGTGAGTGAATGCGAACGTGGTTTACATGTAGCTGGCGTAACCGGATGAACATTGATCGTCCCCGTGGAATCTGTGGGCCTGTGTCCAAGCTGTATCTGTAAACTAAACTAAACTAATAAAAGACAATGCAATAACACAATGCCAGCATCACAGGGTGTGCTCACGGGGGACAAATTACGGAGGGATCCATCACACAGGGAACGAACGCATCCGGCACATCTTACAAAGTCCGATCATTCAAATGAGACAGAAATACACTGGAGAATATTGATGTCTCGCAGATTCTCGAATAACTGCTGACTGATTAGTAACAAACTCCAAACAAGAGAAAACGTGCGTATTTACAATGTAATTCCAAAATCTGCTTCCACTTCCAATAATTGTTGGATGTTGCGAGGAGTAGAGAGTCTCGGCTACAGGGAGAGGTTGAGTAGGCTGGGACTCTATTCCTTGGAGCGCAGGAGGATGAGGGGTGATCTTATAGAGGTGTACAGAATCATGATGGGAGTAGTTCAGATATATGCACAAAGTCTCTTAAACCCAGAGTAGGCGAATCGAGGACCAGAGGACATCAGTTTAATAGGTTTCTGAGGGGTAAATGTTTCACAATGGTGGGTGCATGGAACAGGCTACCAGAGGAGTTAGTTGAGGCTGGGAGTATTGTTGGATTTTGCGAGGAGTAGAGAGTCTCGGCTACAGGGAGAGATTGAGTAGGCTGGGTCTCTATTCCTTGGAGCGCAGGAGGATGAGGGGTGATATTACAGAGATGTACTAAATCATGATGGGAATAGTTCGGGTATATGAACAGCGTCACTTAAACCGAGAGTAGTTGGCGAATCGAGGACCGTGGATATAAGTTGAATAGGTTTTCTGAGCGGTAAATGTTTCACGCACAGGGTGGTGAGTGCACGGAACAAACTACCAGACTGGGAGTATCCACATTTGTGAAATATTATGGACAGTTACATTGGGTAGTACAGGTTTAAAGGATATGGACTAAACGGTGGGGACTAGTGTAGCTGGGTTATTCGTTGGCAGGTGTGGGCAAGTTTTGCTTAGGATTCACTTACGAATCGCTCCAATTCAGGAGGTTGGACAATCGAACCGCGGTTTCTGGTGGGATCTTCTGGAAATCTAAGAACGAATCCAGTGAGGAACTGGTTGAGTTCAACAGCCCTGTTATTCCAGTACCGGTCCACTAGAGGGCCCGCAGGCTTAACGCCAGTCTATTCCATCTGAATCCGGTTAATGTCAGACATGCGCTGCTCACCGTGTGACTGGCCGAGTGTCAGGATCCATCCACTCATCGGGAATTGTCGGAAGATAGACAAACCATTCAGTATGTGATTAAAATGGCGTTAAACCACACTCGTTAGTTAAGGACAAATGAGGTTGGGATACATATCAAGGTCAACATTGCCATTGATGTTCGGCAATAGAGGTCGATTTTCAGAAAGTTGGAGTCAATGAACGTGTTTCAACACCAAAGGAGGTCGCTTAGTCCCTCCCATATAAATAGTCCAAAAGGTGAATCATTGCACTGGCCCGTGGTCCTGCGCCTGACAGTTCTTCAAGTACACATCTCAGTGTTGTTTACACGTGATAGGCTTCTCTCCTCTCTTGTCTTCTCCGCCATCGTGTTCCCATGAGATGCACCTTCATGTGTCAATTTATTTCCTTTTCCTTTTCCATCCTTTAATACATTCTCCAAATACTCCCCAATTACTGACACTTTAAGAATCATTGTCTTAGAGTCATAGACTGTGGAGACAGGCCCTTCGGCCCAACTTGCCCACAACGGCTACATGCCCCAGCTATACTAGTCCCACTTGCCTGCGCTTAGTGAATATCCCTCCAAACCAGACCGATCCATGTACCCGTTTAACTGTATCTTAGACGATGGGATAGTCCCAGCCTCAACTACCTCATCTAGCAGATTGTTCCATATACCCACCATCCTTAGTGTGGAAACGTTTACTCTCGGAATCCAAACAAATATTTCCCAATAACCTTGAACGTATGTCTTCTAGTCATCCATTCCCCGAATCTGGGTAAGAGTGTGCGTCTACCCGATCTATTCCTCTCATGAATGTGTACACCTCTGTAAGATCACCCGTCAACCTTCTGCGCTCCAAGCAATAGAGATCCAGCATACTCACCCTCTCCCTATAGCTCCCTATATAAATGCGGTCTCACCAACGCCTTATACAAGTGCAACATGTCCTCTCAACTTCTATACACTATGCTAGAAAAGGTATTTCGTCCATACTTTATCGAATATTTGAGATTTAATTACAGTTGATTGTGAAGAAGTTACGGAGTGTGAGAGCGGTGGTTACTGAATCCGCCTTCCTTTCCCCATGAAAAACATATTGAGGTAGTGATGTGAGACTGACACGAGATACACAAGATCGGCGCACTGGCGCAAGGCGTAGAGCTACTGAATCACAGCGCCAAAACTTCTGGTTCGATCCTGACCTAAGGTGCTATCTGTTTTTTGTTTGCACCTACCCCTTGTCTCCCTGTGAGTTCCCTTCAATTGCTTCTGTTTCTCGCCCCTCCCGAAGATCTATGGCTTTGCAGGTTACTTGGATTCAGTGAAAACACCCATTGTGTGCTGGAAGTGGATGCGAGCGTGGTATAACGTGTCACCAGTGTAGAGGGATCAATGATCAGCGTCGATCATTGATCAACGTCGATGGCGGAAGGCCCTGGGGTTTATGGAATGACCAGAAAGGGGCAGGCATTTTATTTTATTGGCTGCTTATCCGAAGCAGCCTGGTGTAGATGGAATCATTGGTGAGATATCCAGTTTGTCTGATGGACTGCGATACATAGTCAACTCTGCAAATCTTCGAATTCCCAAACCAAACAGTGATGGAACGTGCCAGTATGTTGTCCATGTGTATTAGCATACATTTGTAATAGTCTTATAAATAGTTATGGGCGGCATGGTGGCGCTGCGATAGAGTTGTTGTCATACAGCTATTACAGCACCAGATACCCAAGGTCGATCCTGGCTGCGAGTGCTTATCTTTACGGAGTTTGTACGTTCATCCCGTGATGTGTGTAGGTTTTCCTTCCACGCACCGTGGTTTGTAGATTAATTGGCTCGATATTAGTGTCAATTGTATCCAGTAAGTAGGATACTATTTAATGTGCGGGGACCGCTGGTCAGGTGGAGTCGGTGGGGCGAAGGGCCAGAATCCTCGCTGTATCTCTACACTAAACTAAAATTAAACAACGCCCTTTTCCTTTAGTCTCCTCAGGACCTAGTGTCGGTAGCGTGTCTTTTGGATTTTGCTTTAACATGCGTGGTCCAAGCTTAACCGTTAATCATTTCAGGTCAAATAACATTGAAGATCTCCATCAACTCCACTTCGGCTCCATTGATGGTGGTTGGGGCATGCTTCTGAGATCAATAACTCGTCCGGGTGTCAGGGTTTATCGGGAGAATGCAGGAGATTGAGGTTACGAGCGAGAGATCGATCAGCCATGATTGAAGGGCGGAGCAGACTTGGTGGGCCGAATGGCCTCATTCTGCTCCTATCACTTATGGCGTTATGACTAAAGACTTCGTTTCAGAACAACTGTTGCTATTCAATACCGTGTTCTTGGGTTCCTCTGTCCTTCTCGCTAATTTGTCCCATCGTATCATCCATATTTATTGATGGGGTATGAACGAATGAGGTAATGAGGTATAAACTTATGTGGCCGTAAGTCGTGGGTATATGTGAGCATAATAGGGGACTGAGAACGCATACTTATGAGTCGACTCTATTGATAATTATCGTGGAGGAGGTGTTGTCACCTATCCTCACTGATCATGGTCCGTGGGTCGGAATGTCGAGGAAACAGTGTCGGTGATGGGGCGGTGTGTGTGTATGTGTGTGTGGGTGGGGGGGGGGGGGGGGGGGGGGGGGGGGGGTGAGGTTGCTTCCTACTGGGTCCAGATGTAGATGGGTTTGGATGGCACTGCAGTATTGAAGGCGGAGCAATAGCCGATGACGCCGGAATCCTTGTTGTCGAGATGTTGCAAAGATGTGTTTAGGGCCAGGGAGATGGCGTCTTCCCCGGATCTGCTGCGACGGTAGTTTCATTGGGCGATGCAACTAATGAATGTAGCATAGTTTTCTGCAGCATGGGGATTAAAGTAGTCTTCTTAAAGCAGGTGGGGACATAATAATTGAGAAGCGAAGGGGTAAAGATGCGTTTAAATCATTTATATCAAGAAGGAGGGCTAGTCTTTGCCATTAATACCGCCTGTCTTCGCGTTGAAGCTGTTTCTTTAGCGGGCAAGTCTTGCTACTGATATTCCTCTCGTTCTCTCGAGACCGCTGCTTGCTCCACATTCAATGTTTGCATCCGTAATGGCTCTGCTGCGGTCGTGGATTGATTTCTTGTACCGCTCAGGATCTTTTGACTTCAACGTTGCAGACTTGGACTTCACCTAGAGTGGACCTCCTGGTTTATCCGTGCTCTCCAATATGGAACATGCTGTTGTATAGTGTGTTACACTGTCCTCGTTACACTTGCTGATGTAGTCTGTGACATCAATCGCGTATTCATCTAGGTTAGCCGCTGAATCCCAGAATATGGACCCGACCACCGGCTCATGGCCGTCTGTTATATACATGGTCCATAGCCATATCTTGCCCTTGTTCAGGGGCACATCCGCGTCTCCAGTCACACCCGTCCACACGTTCATATCCGCCCCGAGCGATGCGTGGCCATCGCAGCGTCGAATGTATTCAGCATATATATTTAATCTTGCGGGTTATGGCGCTCATAACAATTGAAGTATTCATTGGTTTCGCTATTGCTTTTCCTTTACCGTTCTCACGTCAACCAAGAATGCTATCAAGTTTCATCACACCATGTATGAACATAATCAAGCCACACAGATTACAACAAGTAGTGCAAAGGTGAAAATACGAGAATACAGATACAGTGTGATACAAATTATAGCCAACGTGCGGATTAAACAAGTGCAATGAATGCAAAGATCGGATTTCCAGTTACAGGTTATGAGATCCGTTATTGGACTGATAACAGCGAGAAAAGAGCTGTTCCTGGATCTCGTGGTACGTGATTTCAAGCCTTTGTGCTCTCTGACCGACGGGAGAGGGTAAGGAAGGATATATCTAGCTATCTATTTATCTGGCGAGCTATCTAGCTACCTAACTGCTACCGCTAACTAGACATCTAGCTCTCTAGCAATCAGAGGACACGGGTTTAAGGTGAGAGAGCGGGGGGGGGGGGGGGAAGGGGGGGGGGGAATTTAATAGGAACCTGAGGGGCACCTTTTCCACACGTCGTTCTCTGAAAGTGAAATCCCAGGTAGACTGGGAGTCTTCTAGTGTAGAGGGGTCTAGGAGAGGAGGTATATACAGTGCCCTCCAAAATGTTTCGGATTAAGAATGGAGCGGCTGGGCTGTATACTCTGGAATTTAGAAGGATGAGAGGGGATCTAATTGAAACATGTAAGATTATTAAGGGATTTGACACGCTAGAGGCAGGAAACATGTTCCCGCTGCTGGGGGAGTCTAGAACCAGGGGGTCCACACAGTTTAAGAATAAGGAGTCGGCCATTTAGAACGGAGATGAGGAGATTTTTTTCCACCCAGAGAGTTGTTAGTCTGCGGGATTCTCTGCCTCAGAGGGCGGTGGAGGCCGGTTCTCTGGGACCACACCCGGAGTATTGGGTGCAGTTTTGGTCTCCAAATTTTAGAAAGGACATTCTTGCTATTGAGGGAGTACAGCGTAGGTTCACAGGGTTAATTCCCGGGATGGCCGGACTTAGAAACATAAAAGCATAGAAAATAGGTGCAGGAGTAGGCCGTTCGGCCCTTCGATCCTGCACCACCATTCAACATGATCACGGCTGATCATCCAACTCAGTATCTTGTAACTGCCTTCTCTCCATACCCCCTGATCCCTTTAGCCACAAGGGCCACATCTAACTCCCTCTTAAATATAGCCAATGAACTGGCCTCAACTACTGTGGCAGATAATTCCACAGATTCACCATTCTCTGTGTGAAAAATGTTTTTATCATCTCTGTCCTAAAAGACTTCCCCTTATCGTTAAACTGTGACACCTTGTTCTAGACTTCCCCAAGAACGGGAACAATCTTCCTGCATCTAGCCTGTCCAACCCCTTAAGAATGTTGTAAGTTTCTATAAGATCCCCCCTCAATCTTCTAAATTCTAGCGAGTACAAGCCGAGTCTATCCAGTCTTTCTTCATAGGAAAGTCCTGCCATCCTAGGATACAGTCTGGCGAACCTTCTCTGTACTCCCTCTATGGCAAGAATGTCTTTCCTCAGATTAGACCAAAACTGTACACAATACACCGGGTGTGGTCTCACCAAGGCCCTATACAACTGCAGTAGAACCTCCCTGCTCCTAAACTCAAATCCTTTGGCTATTAATGCTAACATATCATTCGCTTTCTTCACTGCCTGCTGCACCTGCATGCCTACTTTCAATGACTGGTGTACCATGTCACCCAGGTCTCGTTGCATCTCCCCTTTTCCTAATCGGCCACCATTCAGATAATAGTCTACTTTCCTGTTCTTGCCACCAAAGTGGATAACCTCACATTTATCCACATTATACTGCATCTGCCATACATTTGCCCACTCACCTAACCTATCCATGTCACCTTGCAGCCTCCTAGCATCCTCGTCGCAGCTAACACTGCCCCCCAGCTTCGTGTCATCCGCAAACTTGGAGATGTTGCATTGAATTCCCTCGTCCAAATCATTAATATATATTGTAAATAGCTGGGGTCCCAGCACTGAGCCTTGCGGTACACCACTAGTCACTGCTTGCCATACAGAAAAGGACCCGTTTACTCCTACACTTTGCTTCCTGTCTGCCAGACAGTTCTTTATCCACATCAATACCGAATCCCCAATACCGTGTGCTTTAAGGTTGCATGCTAATCTCTTATGTGGGACCTTGTCGAAACCCTTCTGAAAGTCCAGATATGACACATCCACTGGTTCTCCCTTATCCACTCTACTAGTTACATCCTCGAAAAAATCTATAAGATTCGTCAGACATGATTTACCTTTCATAAATCCATGCTGACTTTGTCCAATGATTTCACCACTTTTCAAATGTGCTGCTATCCCATCTTTAATAACTGACTAGCATTTTCCCCACTACCGAAGTTAGACTAATTCGTCTATAATTCCCCGTTTTCTCTCTCCCTCCCTTTTTATAAAGTGGTGTTACATAAGCTTCTCTCCAATCCTCAGGAACTACTTCAGAATTTAAGAGTTTTGAAAAATTATCACTAATGCATCCACTATTTCTGGGGTTACTTACTTAAGTACTCTGCGATACAGCCTATCTGGCCCTGTGGATTTATCGGCCTTTAATCCATTCAATTTACCTAACACCACTTCCTGACTAACCTGGATTTTACACAGTTCCTCCATCTAATTTGACCCCCGGTCCTCTGCTATTTCCGGCAGATTATTTATGTCTTCCTTAGTGAAGACAGAAGCAAAGTAGTTATTCAATTGGTCTGCCATTTCCTTGTTCTCCATAATCAATTCACCCGTTTCTGGCTGCAAGGGACCTACATTTGTTCTAACTAATCTTTTTCTCTTCACATATCTATAAAAACGTTTGCAGTCAGTTTTTATGTTCCCTGCCAGTTTTCTTTCATAAACTATTTTCCCTTTCCTAATTAAGCCCTTTGTCCTCCTCTGCTGGACTCTGAATTTCTCCCAGTCCTCTGGTAGGCTGCTTTTTCTGGCTAATTTGTATGCTTCATCTTTTGTTTTGATACTATCCCTGATTTCCTTGTTATCCATTGGTGCACTACCTTCCCGGATTTATTATTTTGCCAAACTGGGGATGAACAATTGTTGTAGTTCAACCATGCTGTCTTTAAATGTCTTCCATTGCATATCCACCGTCAACTCTTTAAGAATTAATTGCAAGTCTATCTTGGCCAATTCGCGTCTCATACCCTCAAAGTTACCTTTCCTTAGGTTCAGAACCCTTGTTTCTGAAATAACTATGTCACTCTCCATCCTAATGAAGAACTCAACCATGTTATGGTCACTCTTGCCCAAGGGGCCATGCTCACAAGACTGCTAACTAACCCTTCCTTATTACTCAATACCAAGTAACGAATAGCCTTCTCTCTCGTTGGTTCCTCTACATGTTGGTTTAGAAAACTATCCCGCATACATTCCAAGAAATTCTCTTCCTCAGCATCCCTGTCAATTTGATTCACCCATTCTATATGTAGATTGAAGTCGCCCATTATAACTGTTTTACATTTGTTACACGCATTTCTAATTTCCTCTTTGATTATATCCCGAACTCCACTACTGCTGTTAGGTGCACAACTCCCACTAGCGTTTTCTGCCCCTTAGTGTTTCACAACTCTCCCCATATCGATTCCACATCCTCCAAGCTAATGTCCTTCCTTTTTTATTGCGTTAATCTCCTCTCTAACCAGCAACGCTACCCCACCTCCTTTTCCCTTCTGTCTATCGCTCCTGAATATTGAATATCCCTGGATGCTGGGCGAGCGCGACTCACGTTGCAGCGGCCCCTACAGCCTGTCTGTCTTTTTTTTGTCTAGTTAAATGTAGTTGTTTGTGTTTTTTTTTGTATTGTTTCCTAACTGTGTATATGGGGGGTGGGGGGGGGGGGGGGGGGGTGGGGGGGTGGGGGGGGGCGGGGGGGGGGGGGGGGGGGGGGGGGGGGGGAGGGGGAAACATTTTTAATCTCTTCCCTGCACGGGAGACCTGACTTTTCCCTGTCAGGTCTCCGTTGTCGTTGGGGCCTAGTGCCGTGGAGCGGCCTCCGACCGGGACGACCTGGGGGCTCCAGTCGCGGAGCCGCGGAGCTGCGGACTTGCCATCGTGGGGCTGGCCGGCCTCGGAGCGTGGGGAGCGGTGGTGGATGGCCGCTGCGGCCCGACTCCGGGGCTCCAGCTCCAGCTCCAGCTGCGGCCCGACTCCGGGGCTCCAGTTCCGGCTCCAGCTCCGGCCCGACTCCGGGGCTCCAGCTCCGGCCCAACTTCGGGGCTCCAGCTCCAGCTCCAGCTGCGGCCCGACTCCGGAGCTCCAGCTCCAGCTCCAGCTGCGGCCCGACTCCGGGGCTCCAGTTCCGGCTCCAGCTCCGGCCCGACTCCGGGGCTCCAGCTCCGGCCCAACTCCGGGGCTCCAGCTCCAGCTCCAGCTGCGGCCCGACTCCGGAGCTCCAGCTCCAGCTGCGGCCCGACTCCGAGGCTCCAGCTGCGGCCCAACTCCAGGGCTCCAGCTCCAGCTCCAGCTGGAGATTGCTGCCGGCGGACTGTTGGGATATCGGGAGCTCGCGAGTCCGGGTGGGAGACCGCTCTCCGGAGCTCCGCAACACAACCTCTCCAGCCCGTGTCGCGGGGTTGGAACGACCCGGAGCGGGGCCGAACATCGCCCGGCGCGGCTTTAATCGCCGCGGGACATTCCAGCGCCCGCCGGGGGCTCCAACTTTGTGACTTTGGGCCTGGAGCGGGGCCGTGCATCACCCGGCGCGGCCTCAATGGACATGGGACTTAACACCGCCCGCCTGGGGCTTCGACATCGGCAGAGAGATGGTGCGGGGGAGAGAGAAGAACTTTGCCTTCCATCACAGTGAGGTTCGAATGACAAGTAATAAAATAAAATAAAATCAAGTCAATGCTCAGCTCCCAGCCTTGGTCATCCTGGAGCCATGTCTGAGATCCCAACTATATCATATTCATTAATAACTATCTGCACATTCAACTCATCCACCTTATTACGAATGCTCCTTGCATTGAGACACAAAGCATTCAGGCTTGTTTTACAACACTCTTACCGCTTATACAATTATTGAAACATATACAATTATTGAAACATATACGATTATTAAGGGTTTGGACATGCTAGATGCAGGAAACGTGTTTCCCGATGTTGGGAAATTCCACAACCAGGGGGCATTGTTCAACAATAAGGGGTAAGCCATTTAGAATGGAAACGAGTAAACTCTTATTCTCACAGATAGTTGTGAGTCTGTGGAATTATCTGCCTCAGAGGGCGGTGGAGTTCCGGTTCTCTGGATACTTTCTTGGATACTTTCAAGAGAGAGGTAGATAGAGATCTTAAAGGTGGCGGAGTCAGGCGATATGGGGAGAAGGCAGGAACGGGGTACTGATTAGGGATGATCAGCAATGATCACATTGAATGGCCGTGCTAACTCGAAGGGCCGAATGGCCTCCCCCGGCACGTATTGTCTTGTGTCCGTTGTCACTCATAACTATGGATCAAATGAGAAGAGCACAGTGAGACAATCTCGTAGAATGTCGCAGGTTTTCCAAACATTCATAGAACTTCATAGAACTTACAACGTATACTGAAAGCTTTCTGTGAGGACCCACATTTTGCACGCATTCACAGCACTTACGGTTTGTGCAGCTCGCGTCGCATTGGTTACATGCGGATTTGATAACTTTGAAATTATACACATAACAAATAAACACTTTTGCTTGAACTCTCTTAATATGTAAGACTTTGGGTTAAATATAATACAAACTTGCCCAAGTTTTTTATGACTTCAATAATTTGCGACCACCTTTATACTCAAGATCTCCCGGGGTGGGTGTTCTCCGGTGCGGATATTCGATGGACCACTTCCCTGAAATTACCAACGATGTGGTTTTAATCACAGCTCATTACTGGACCATTGAGCACGGGTTATGTCCCAACAATCTTGTCTATCCCTATCAGACACCCAATGTTCGATCTCGTCCATCCCTCACCTTCGCAGAGGAGAGTCTTTAGCTTATTGATTCGCTGCGCATTATGCAAACTCCGTGATGTGTGCCATCCCTTATTTGTCCTTCCTCGTTTGTTTTTTTGAAATCCACGAGCACTGGCTAAATCACCGGCGGAAATGAGTCGGGGAGACAAGCGGATATTTGTTAAACCTGTCATTTGGATGCTCTGTGAATATGCTGGTTCTCAGTCACGGTGTTCCTCTGATCGCTCACACTGAAAAATGATATCTAATGCGAAATTAACCTTGGAGTTCAAGGAAAGAGGTTTGTCTACGGCACAGGAACTGTCTGAGTCGGGTAACCATTGAGCAGTGTTGGAAATATTGAATTTACTTTACCTGGGGATATACACTGGTTTGGACAACGCTAGATACAACTAGAGTGAACACATGGGATGAGCAGTATCCAACTAAATGCACCGTTTTTGCAACGAAGTTACTGTTGGAGACAGTGCGGTAAAATAAGCGGGAACATCGGAGAAGAGTATCGCAGCTATTAGAGCGTCTGTCTCATGACGCTATAGACCCGGGTTAGATCACAACCTCCACTGCTGGCTTGTGGACTTTGCGCTTTCTCTCTGTGACCACATAGGCTGCGCCCGAAAGTTTCCGTTACCTCCCACCTTCCAATGACAAGCAATGTGGACATTGTGCGTCCTCTGTGAATTCCCCCGATTATGCCGCTTAATTTCGATAATGGGGAAGGGTTCTGTGATTAATCCAAAGTATGGAGGATATAATTAATGTCAGATTGGTGTGAGTAGATGGTTGATGCTCAGCTTGGTCACAATGGCGGCCGAACCTGTTTCCGTAATGCATTTCAACAGGTCTGATGCTAAATATTTGATATTGATCCTTTTAAATGCTCAAGTTTTTCATCATTTTTCGGTGTTTAATTAATCTTATTCATTCGAGCAAGGGGATAAGTTTAACACAGTCAACAGTTGCTTTCTAAACATCGTCTTTGTCACGGCATATATGCACGTGTTTTGTGCAACTGCTAAGTAATTGAAGTATAAATCCTATTTCCGATACATAGAGGGGAAGGGAAAGAGCACAATGTCCCCAATAACACATACGTGTATTTATCACAAACAATGAAATGATCGACCATAACAGAATGAAATTTCCGGAAATAAATAACAACAATATCACGGATTTCCTTCGATTTACTATTTCGGGATCACTGGTGTCTTTCGCATTTTTCTGGTCCCGGAGTCTCATGCGGGCTCTGCTGGCGACCACAATGTGTCTAACTGTTGAAGCATTGAGCAGCAGGATCAATACAAACGGGACACCAGGTGTGAGAAGATAATGAAGAAACTCAATCGTTGCCCAGGTTCGTGAAACCTTAACACGTAATTCCATGTAACAAAACCAGGGAGTATTCGCCAATCTGTACCAACCTGTGTACATAAAATACCAGAAAACATTCTTTACACTGCTCAGTGCATTCACGGTGCCCAGAACCACAGTCGCCGTTGTCTCGGTGCAATATCTATGCTTCAGCTTTTGGCTACAGATGGCAACAAATCGGTCAAAGGTGAAGGAGACGGTAAACCACACGGAACAGTCGGTCACTGCATAAAGCACGACGGCGTGGATATTACACAGGGGGATGGACTTCACAAATATTATATAATGAGCAATCGGAATCTGTCTCAATATCAGGTCAAAGATAATGACCAGTAGATCCGCCGCTGCCATGGCCACCAGGTAGCGGGTCACACAGCTGGAGAGACCACACTTTCCTCGACACAGGACCACAATTGTCATCAGGTTCACTGTGATGCAAAAACAAAGATCATATTTCAAGAGCAGGGTGATTGCAACCTCCGCATTATGTGGTTTACATGAGTTTAACGCCGTGAACAAACACACTTTAATTGGATGAAGTTCATCAGCGATTTCAACATTGCATCTGTGATTCCGGAACCAAAGAACAATGTTATGGGCCCCAATGTATAAAGTTATTAATACGATATGGGTAATGCAGTGAGCAATATAAACATTCATAGCAACGACGCGGTCATTTTATGTTATGTGAATGCCTGTAGATCACCCGAGACATGTGGTTCAGTATCAGACAGGAACCCAAAATTACATTGGCGTGAATCAGATTGGCGTTTACAAAGCAGTTGGTAAGAATCGATTAACTTCCATTTTCCAATTTAACCAGATGATGCCTATCTTTGACGTTATCTGAAAGGAATGTGTGATTTATGGTATCTTTGAGTTTAGAGTAGAACTGCAACTGAGGAGGGAGTAGTGCGATATCAAATGATTGCACACTTGTCAAGTTACACGGAGATCATACAGAGAGGGAACAAAGCCCGTTCACCTCACACTGTGAAGTACATCCCACAGTACCACGGTGGAACTTTCTGTTACACAGAGATCCTATAGAGAGGGAACAAAGCCCGTTCTCCACACACTCTGAAGTGCAGTACCACGGTGCGGAGGAACTTTCTGTTCAAATTAAGTTTTGGAAATCACTCAATCGAACTAAACGGCAAACATGAAATTATATCTGGAAAGCGGAGTTTAATTCCACGGTAACCACAGAGAAGGTCAGTTGATGCAAAGAGGAGACTGAGAAAATTTCGACAGAAACATGATTCGATTCGAGATGGTTAATTATTCACATTGCGTCTACAGTTTTATCCGATCTCCGCAATTCACCCGATCCTGCTGTGATAATGTAAGCCAATAAATCACCCAGTGAAAGGGCGCTGAATTGAAACATTGACCGGCACAGCTGCTGCCAACTTACTGTTGGGTTTCCTTTAACATTTAGCATTTCCACCATCCACCGTGACTTTGTATGTTCCATCATTTCAGCTGGAACTGGACCATGGGTCATAATTGACGCAACACAACGTGACTGTGCTCGATGTTAACCAATGCAAACACCGATAAGTTGCCGATCTCGCTTCGTTTAACCCTGTCAAATGTTCAAAGTGTCTGTCACAGCAAGAATCGCTCGCGCCTCAATAATTCCTCTGCAGAATGCAATTACATAACTTGAAATTAAAAGAGGGAGTTTCTAGAGATATACAGCCAGATTCCCAAATATTCACAGCGTAAACGACAGCTCTTCTCACTTACCCGGAACACCGAGAATAGCCAGGATCGGGTAGTATATCTTTTCGATGTCATATATGACTCTAACAAACGGTATTTTGCCCATCTGTTTGTCACCGCTTATCTTCCAATGGCATCGAGGTGAATACCTTATGTGATTATGGAATGCTTCAATGGAAAATGTTTCCATATTTAAAGGAAAGTGAATGTCCCTGCGGGGCGGGTGTGTGTCATTAATCCCATGTTGATCACAGTCGCTCAGCAAACCTATTGTTGCGTAATATTGTGAATGAGGTACCACGTGGTTATTCACGCCATGCTCCACAACGCTGAACAATGGTTCGGGCACTTCGGAGTAAACAAATATTCACCGCACAAGTGTTCACCCGCCATTGCGATTTCTGCAAACCGTTCATCTCCCATCCTCAGCCGATTGGACTTTAGCTGGTAAAGTTAAATCAAAACCTAAATATGGATATTGAACGTTGCGTAACGAATCCTCTATTTTTTTTGCAAGTTTGCTTTCGCCATCTATATTTGTACATTAAAAACTTCCCACGTTAATGATAACAGCCACATCCACGAGTGGGTTTATGGTGATATTTAAGCTCAGAAACGTCCACAGCTCCATCATCAGCGGTTCTTTATATTGCCTTGCTTCAACATTGGCAACTCCGACACCGAGAATCATATACTCAGTCTGACTAAATTGTTCAAGTTAACGTGATACCCATTGATATGTTGAAATAATGTTTAACAGTGACTGATTCACCAGATTAATCCTTTAAGTCCCAGCCTGTAGTGGCTGACAGGCGCATAGTCAGAGAGTGATACAGCGTGGAAACAGTCCCTTCGGCCCAACCTGCCCACACCGGCCACCATGTCCCCGCTACTCTAGTCCCACCTGCCCACGTTTGGTCCATATTCATCTAAATCTGTCCTGTCCATGTACCTGTCTCAATGTTTGTTAAACGTTGGGAAAGTCCTTGCCTCAACTACCTCCTCTTGCAGCTTGTTCAATACAACCACTATTTGTGTGAAAAGTTACCCCTTAGATTTCCATTAAATCGTTTCTCCTTCACTTTAAACCTATGTCCTCTGATCCTTCATTCACCGACACTGGGCAAGAGACTGTTCATCTACACTTTCTATTCCTGACATGATTTTATACACCTCTATAAGAATATCCCTCATCCTCCTACACTCCAATGAATAGTCTCATCCTACTTCTCCTCTCCCTGTAGCTCACAACCTCTAGTCCTGGCAACATACTTGTACATCGTCTCATACCCTTACCAGCTTGACAACACCTTTCCTATAACATGGTGCCCAGATCTGAATAACACTCTAAATCCTGCCTCACTAACGACTTCTACTACTGTAACATGACCTCCCAACTTCTATACTCAATTCTCTGACAGATGAAGGGCAATGTGCCAAAAGCCTTTGCGACCACCCTATCTACCTGCGATTTTACGTTCGAGACCCATGCATCCGCACTGCTACATCCATCGGCTCCACAACACTCCCCGGTGTCCTACCATTCACTGTGTAAATCCTATCCATGGTAGACATCCCAAAATGCAATACTTCACACTTATCTGTACTACATTGTATCTACCATTCATCAGCCCGCCTGACCAATCGATCAAGACTTATCGGACTTTGCTGGCATTACCTTGCAATTAAACATTATTCCCTGATCATGTATGTATACACTATAAATGGTTCGATTGTAATAATGCATTGTCTTTCTGCTGACTGGTTAGCACGCAACAAAAGCTTTTTACATTCTGTCCGAACACGTGACAATTAACTAAACAGAACTGCACTGAAGATCCTGCTGCAGTTTATCACAACCATTCTCACACTCTGCAAAACTACCCACTGTTGTATCATCAGTAAACTTGCTACTCTTGCCATGTATGTTTTCATCCAAATGATCGAGAGATGACAAACAGTAACGACGGGCCCAGCAAGGAATCCTGAGGCACACTACTACACACGAAAAGTGATGTAAATTCAGGGGATGAAAATCGACAAAATTTCAGGATGCATAATGCTATGAAATTTCAGGATGTGAAAAGCGATGAAAATCCAGCACGTGAAAAGTGACGAACATTCAGCATGCGAAAAGTGACAACATTTCAGCATGCAAAAAGCGACGTAATTTCAGCACAAAGAAATGTGCCGAAATTTTAGCACACAAAAAACGACAAAAATTCAGCATGCAAACAGGGACGAAAATTTGGCATGCAAAAATGGCAAAATTACAGAATGTGAAAAGCAACGAAAATTGAACACATGAAAAGAGACAAAAATTCCGCATTGAAAAAGCGACGAAAATTCAGCATGCGAAAAGCGACGAACTTTCAGGACACGAAAAGCGACAATAATTCAGCACACGAAAAGCGACGTAAATTCAGGACGCGAAAAGTGACGAAACCTCAAGATGCATAAAGCAACAACATTTCAAGACGTGAAAATCGACTAAGTCTCACGACATGAAATGCGACAAAAATTCAGGACGCAAAAAGACAACATTTCAGGATGCAAAATGCTCCTAAATTTCAGCACATGAAAAGCTACGAAAATTCAGCACGCGAAAAGTGACAAAAATTGAGCATGCGAAAAGCGAGAGACCTTCAGGATGCAAAAAAGTCATGACAATGAAGCACGCGAAAATTAACAAAATGAAGCACAAAAAAGTGATGTAAATTCAGGCGACAAAAAGCAATAAAATTTCAGGATGCATAATACGATGAAACTTCAGGATGTGAAAAGCGACCAAAATTCAGCACGTGAAAAGTGACGAACCTTCAGGGGCAAAAGGCGACAAAAATTCAAAATGCCTAAAGTGGTGTAAATTCACGATGCGAAAAGCAACAAAATTTCAGGAAATGAAAAGTGACAAAATTTCAGCAATCAAAAGTGACATACCATCAGGACGCAGAAAGCAACTAAAATTCAGCACGCGAAAAGTGATGACCCTTCAGGACATGAAAAGCGAAGAAAATTCAGCATGTGAAATGTGACGAAAATTCAGCATGAAAAAGCGACGAAATTATAGGATGTAAAAAGCAATGAAAATTCAGCATGCAAAAAGAGCCGAAATTCCAGCACACAAAAAACGACGAAAATTCAGCATGAAAAAAGCGACGAAAATTCAGCATGAAAAAAGCGACGAAAATTCAGCATGAAAAAAGCGACAAAAATTCAGGATGTGAAAAGCGACAAAACCTCAAGACGCATAAAGCAACAAAAGTTCAGGACGTGAAACGCGACGAAATTTCAGCACGCGAAATCGACGAACATTCATCAAGTGAAAAGTGATGAACCTTCAGGACACAAAAAGCGACGACATTTCAGCATGCGAAAAGCAACGAAAATTCAGCATGCGAAAAGCGACGAACCTTCAGGACGTGAAAAGCGATGAAAATTCAGCACGTGAAAAATTACGAAAAATCAGCACATGAAGTGTGCAGAAAATTCAGGACGCAAAACAGCGATGAAGTTCAGGATACAAAAAGCGGAAAAAGTTCAGGACGCATGAAGTGACAACATTTCATGACATGAAAAGTGACAACATTTAGGCACACGAAAAGTGACAAACCTTCAGGACCTGAAAAGTGACAAAAATTCATGACGTGAAGAGGGACAAAAATTCGGCACACAGAATGTGACGTAAATTCAGGACATGAAAAGCGACAAAATTACAGGATGCATAATGCTAGCTAGATGGCCACATATAGGGGAGGGTGTCTAGAAATAGAGGTATAGGGAAGGGCACCCGTAAATGTGGATTTTGGGTATGGCATGCAAATGGAAGGGGAATTTAGGGGAGGGCACCTTTAAATGGTGAATTAGGAGGGCATCTGTAAATTTAGGGTAGATTTATGGGAGAGCACCTGTAAAGGAGCAATACAATATGAGCAACAACAACTGAAGCTATACAACAACAACTGGTGTACAGTTACATCAATCCACGTAACCATCTCATACAATTCTTTCCCCCTCATTAATTTATTCTCACGTGTACCAAGGTACAGTGAAAAGCCTTAGTCGCGTGCTAACCAGTTAGCAGAAAGACAAAACATGCTCAACAATAGAGCCAGCTAGGTGGCTACATCCTGTATAACTAGATAGCTAGCTCGATGGCTACATACATTACTGAATCCCCAATACCGTGTACTTTAAGTTTGCATACTAATTCCTTATGTGGGACCTTGTCGAAAGCCTTCTGGGCTTTCAACATTGTCCCATGTAAGATATTAGTATGCAAACTTAAAGCACACGGTATTGGGGGTTCCATATTCATGTGGATAGAGAACAGGCTGGCAGACAGGAAGCAAAGAGTAGGAGTAAACGGGTCCTTTTCAGAATGGCAGGCAGTGACTAGTGGGGTACCGCAAGACTCTGTGCTGGGACCCCAGCTATGTACAATATATATTAATGATTTGGACTTGGAAATTGAATGCAACATCTCCAAGTTTGCGGACGACCCGAAGCTGGGGGGCAGTGTTAGCTGTGAGGAGAATGCTAGGAGGCTGCAAGATGACTTGGATAGGTTGGGTGAGTGGGAAAATGCATGGCAGATGTAGTATAATGTGGATAAATGTGAGATTATCCACTTTGATGGCAAAAACAGGAAAGTAGACAATTATTTGAATGGTGGCCGATTAGGAAAAGGGGAGATGCAACGAGACCTGGGTATCATGGTACACCAGTCATTGAAAGTAGGCATGCAGTTGCAGCAGTCTGTGAAGAAAGCGAATGGTATGTCATCATTCATAGCAAAATGATTTGAGTATAGGAGCAGTGAGGTTCTACTGCAGTTTACAGTGCCTTGGTGAGACCACACCTGGTGAATTGCGTACAGTTTTTGTCTCCTAATCTGAGGAAAGGCATTCTTGCCATAGAGGGAGTACAGAGAAGATTCACCAGACTGATTCCTGAGATGTCAAACAAAACTGCTGGTATATAGAGCCATTGTCCTCTCCACTCTATTGTATGCAGTTGAGTCATGGACCCACTACAGCAGGCACCTGAGAGCCCTGGAACAATATCATCGAAGATCCTTGCGAAAAATTCTGAGGAGCAGCTGGCTGGACAAACGCACCAACATCAGCGTTTTTGAGGAAGCCAACATGACCAGCATAACCACCACAATAATGCAGCACCAACTTCGATGGACTAGGCATATCATCCGCATGTTCAACACACGTTTCCCTAAGCATATCCTGTACTCTCAACGGCGAGCCCCCGCCGGGCCAAAGAAAAGCTTCAAAGACAACACCAAGAACAGTCTGAAGAAATTCCACATCACATCAAGCAACTGGGAGTGCATTGCACTGGACATGCACTCCTGGAGGAAGTCAGTGCAGGAATGAGCTGCACTTCCCGAAATGGAACCGCGCCGTGTCACAGAGACAAAGTGACAGCATCGTAAGGAGATAGATAAGGAGGCTCGACAACTACCAACCGCCGCCAGTCTAAACTTCCCATGTTGCACCAAGGTGTGTGGATCGCGGATCGGTCTTTACAGACGTCTGCAGACCCACAGGTGGACGACCCTATGGAGAGGGCAGTCATACTTGTTTCGATTGACTGGCGATGATCACACAAGAGAGAAAATTTAAACTGTTATGCCAAACCAATTTATGTATATAATGTAAACAAATGCGCTGGATGAAATCAATGTTGATTGGTTAACTTTAATTTCGAGATACAGCATGGAGACAAGCCATTCCGCCCACCGAATCCGCACCGAGGAAGGAACGGCAGATGCTGGTTTACACCGAAGATAGACGCAAAAGATGGAGTAACCCAGCGGGGCAGGCAGCATATCTGGAGAAAAGGTGATGCTTTGGGTCGAGACCCTTCTTCAGACTGAGGGGCAGGTGAAAGGGAAACGAGAGGTATAGGAAGGTACAGAACAAATCAGAGCCTGAAACGAATGCCCAGGAAAGGTGGAGCCCACAATGGTCTACTGGTGGTCATGGAAGAGATATATACACACAGGGAAACTAGCAGAACAATAAAGTGGGTGAGGAATAGAGAGAGGGAAAGCAAGGCTTACTTAAGGTTAGAGCAGTTAGTGTTCATACTGCTGGGTGTAAGCTGCCCAAGCAAAACATGAGGTGCTGCTCTTCCAATTCAGTTTGTAACTATCAAACACCAGTATGTAGCTAGCTATCCAGTATGTTGCTCAGTCTAGCTATATTTTTAGCTCTCCAAGTATGTAGCTTAATCTAGTTAGCTACCAAACTATCCAGTATGTAGATCACTCTGGCTAGGTACCAAGCTATCCAGTCTTGCTCGCTACCTAGTTATCCAGTATATAGCCATCTAGCTAGCTATCTAGTTATATATGATGTAGCCATCTAGCTGGCTCAATTGTGATCACGTGTTGTCTTTCTGCTAACTGTTTAGCACACGGCTAAAGCTTTTTCACTGCACCTCGATACACATGAGAATAAATTAATGGGGAAAGAATTATAAGAGATTGTTAATGGATTGGTGTAACAACATACCAGTTGTTGTAGCTTCAGTTGTTGTTGTTGCTCATATTATATTGCTCTTTTGCAGGTGCACGCCCCTAAATCTACCCTAAATTTACAGATGCCTTCCCTACTGCACCATTTAAAGGTGCCCTCCCCTAATTCACCATTTACAGGTGCCCTCCTAATTCACCATTTAAATGTACCCTCCCCTAAATCCCCCTCCTATTTACATGCCCTACCCTAATTCCACATTTACAGGTGCCCTTCCCTAACCCCCGCCCCCCCTATTTCTAGGCACCTTCCCCTTTATGTAGCCATCTAGCTAGCTATCCAGTATATAGCCCATTCTAGCTAGCTACATCATTTTACAGTAGGTAGCCTCAGTCTAGCTAGCTACCTAGCTATCCAGTATGTTGCTCAGTCTAGCTATCTCTCTAGCTCTCCAAGTTTGTAGCTTAATCTAATTATCTACCAAGCTATCCAGTATGTAGATCACTCTAGCTAGGTACCAAGCTATACAGTATGTCGCTTAGTCTTGCTATCTACCTAGCTATCCAGTATGTAGCCATCTAGCTAGCTACCTCGTTATACAGGATGTAGCCATCTAGCTGGCTCAATTGTGATCATGTTTTATCTTTCTGCTAACTGGTTGGCATGCGACTAAAGCTGTTCACTGTACCTTGGTACACGTGAGAATAAATTAATTAGGGGGAAAGAATTATATGAGATTGTTACGTGGATTGAAGTAACAACGCACCAGTTGTTGTTGTATAGCTTCAGTTGTTGTTGTTGCTCATATTGTATTGCTCTTTTACAGGTGCTCTCCCCTAAATCTCCCCAAAATTTACAGATGCCTACGCTACTGCACCATTTAATGGTGCCCTCCCCTAATTCAGCATTTACAGATGTCCACCATTTAAAGGTGCCCTCCCCTAAATTCCCCTTCCATTTACATGCCCAACCCTAAATCCACATTTACAGGTGCCCTTCCCTAAACCCCCCCTCCCCCTATTTCTAGGCACCCTCCCCTATATGTAGCCATCTAGCTAGCATTATGCGTCCTGTAATTTTGTCGCTTTTCATGTCCTGAATTTACGCCGCCTTTGGCGTTTCGAATTTTCGTCGCTTTTTGCATGCTAAATTTTCGGCACTTCTTATGTCCTGAAATTTTGGCATTTTTCGTGTGCTGAGATTTTGTCGCTTTTCACGTCCTGAAATTGTGTCGTTTTTCACGTCCTGAATTTTCATCACTTTTCATGTCCTGAAGCTATGTCACTTTTCGTGTGCCCAAATTTTGTCACTTTTCGCATCATGAAATTTTGTTGCTTCATGCGTCATGAACTTTTGTTGCTTTTCATATCATGAATTTCATCGCTTTTGGAGTTTTGAATTTTCGTCGCCTTTCACGTTCTGAATTTTCTGGCACTTTTCATGTGCTGAATTTTTGTCATTTTTCACGTGCTGAATTTTCATCGCTTTTCACGTCCTGAAGGTTTGCCGCTTTTCATGTGCTGAATTTTCGTCACTTTTCTTTGCTGAAATGTAGTTGCATTTCACATCATGAATCGCTTTTTGCATCCTGACGGTTCGTCGCTGATCACATCTTGAAGGTTTGTTGCTTTTCGTGTGCTGAATTTTTGTCGCTTTGCTCATGCTGAATTTTCATCGCTTTTCCTGTACTGAAATTTTGTCGCTTATCGCATCCAGTAATTTCGACACTTTATGCAACTTGAAATTTCGTTGCTTTTCGTGCTGCATTTTTCTCACTTTTCACGTCATGAAGGTTCGTCGCGTTTCGCATTTTGTTGCTTTTTGCATGCGTAAATTTAGTCGCTTTTTGCATCCTGAAGGTTCGTCACGATTTGCGTGCTGAAATTTCATCGTGTTTCACGTCCTGAAATGTTGTTGCTTTATGCGTCGAGGTTTCGTCGCTTTTTGCGTCCTGTTCGTTCGTCGATTTTCGCATGCTGAATTTTCGTCACTTTTTGCATGCTGAATTTTCATCACTTTTTGCATGCTGAACTATTGTCACTTTTCGCATGCTTAATTTTCGTCACTTTTCACATTCTGAAATGTTGTCCCTTTTCGCATGATGAATTGTCGTCGCTTCTCGCGTCCTGAAGGTTCGTCGCTTTTCGCATGCTGAATTTTCGACGCTTTTTGCATGCTGAATTTTCGTCACTTTTTGTGTGCTAAAATTTCGACGCTTTTCGTATACTTAAATTTAATCGCTTTTCATGTCATTAAATTTCGTTGCTTTTTGCACGTTGAATTTTTGTCACTTTTCGCGTGCTTTATTTTCATCACTTTTCGCGTCCTGAAGGTTCGTCAGTTTTTGTGTGCTGAATTTTCTTTTTTTTTTAAACTTTTGTTTTTATTGCTTTTATGTATACACAAATAAAACACAAATATAACAAAGAAACATACAACATTACAATGAAACGTACAGCAGTGTAGCGGGGGGTTCAGTTTACAATTGCATACAATTAATGATGCAGTATACAGAACTATTTTCATTTTAAAACATTTTCCAATAACTTACATTATTGTCTATAAAATTAGACAGTGTTGTCTTTATTTCTGTACCTATTCCATTTTTCCCATTTTCTTTTAAATTTGTCTTCTTTCACTCTTAGAGAATATGTCATTTTCTCCACGACAAATATTTCCTGTTCTATGTCTAACCATTGTCTAAGTCTGGGTGTGTCCGCTGCAAGCCAGTTTTTTGTAATGGCCTTTCTGCCAGCTGTGAGTAGGATTTTAACCAAGTAATGGTCTTCCTTCAGCACCACTGTATTTATATTACCCAGGTATAAAATGGAACATTTCTTGCAGACTATATATCCTAATACCTCCGTTAATTCGGAATTCACTCTGTCCCAAAATGGTTCAATTTTTGGGAAACTCCAGAAGATATGTGCATGGTTTGCATCTGTTTGGCCACATTGCCTCCAGCATGTTTGCTGCCTTAGAATTTGCTTGCTTTTGATGTTAGGCATAATAAAGAAACAAATCAAATTTTTCTAATTAAATTCTCTCCAATGTTGTGAATTGGTGGATGTCTGTAGTGTTACACACATATGATGCCATTCTTCTTCTGAGATCGTATTGTTCAATTCCTTTTCCCACTTAAATTTTACATAAAATGTAGTTTTAGCTTGACATTCCATTAAACTATGATAAAGTTTAGAAATAATCCTTAATGTTTTTTGATGATACGCACTATCACTTCTATCACTGGATTCATTTCTTCTAGTGCCTCCCTTTTTACCTTTTTATTGTAATACTCTCTCAGTTGGAGGTATCTAAACAAGTCTTGGTTCCGAAGTGCAAATCTATCCTTCAAATCTTGAAAACTTCTTAGGTTTCCATTTTCAATAACAGTACAAAATGCAGTCATTCCTTTCTTCATCCACTCTTAAATGTTGAGTTATATATCTCTGGTTTAAATTCATTATCCAAAGCTATCCATCTTAAAACTTTTATTCAGTTTAAGTTGTCTGGTAAGCGTGAACCAGGTTTTTAAAGTAAATATTATTGGATCGATTATGCTCCTGATATGTTCAGGAAACGCTTTTTTCTCCCAAAAGTGTTTCGATGTGGAAGTCAGGAATTTTCATGCTGAATTTTCATAGCTTTTCACATGCTGAAATTTAGTCGCATTTCACATCCAGAAATGTTGTCACGTGCTGACTTTTCGTCGCTTTTCATGTCCTGAAGGGTTGGCACTTCTCGCATGCCGAAATTTTGTCGCTTTTCATGTCCTGAATTTTTTTTCGCTTTTTGCATCTTGAATTTACGTCGCTTTAGGCATTTTGAATTTTTGTCTCCTTTTAGCCTCCTGAAGGTTCGTCACGTTTTCGCATGCTGAATTTTCGTTGCTTTTCCCGTCCTGAAATATTGTCGCTTTTTGTGTGCTGAAATTTCGTCACTTTTCTTTTCTTTTTTTTCTTTTTCCTTTTTTGCTTGTAATAATATTTTTATTAAAAAGGAATCCATCGTAACAACGGTATTACAACTTTTCAAATACACAGCCAACTTATTACAATAAGTATACGAATGTTACGAATAGTTCTTATAAACGTCTATTTTTTTGGAAGTAGAAAAAGAAAAGAATAGATTTTAATCAATAAGAATGGTGATTAAATAATAATTTTGATTATAAAGAAAGAGAAAGAGAAAAGAGAGGAGAAAATATATATTCTTGTTATATGTATTTAATTAAAATAAAGTATTATTTAGAAAAAAAAGAGAGATTATACTATACATCTTAATAGTGAATAACACAATTTCAAATAGCGATATTAATGGAGACATGTATACAAATCAAAAAGAAAAACAGAGAGTTGTTTTCATCTAATCCTGCCGGGTACCCAGTGAGTTGTGATGCCAAGAACAGCTACCCCTTCAAATATTCTGTATATGGAGACCATATCTGTTCAAAGAGTTTGTATTTGTCCATTAGGACAAATCTGATTCTTTCCAAATGCAACGTCTCCAACATTTCCACTGTCCACATTTTAATTGTGGGGGATAATGTTCCCTTCCAAAATTTCAATATAAATTATTTCCCTATTATCAAACAGTAATCCAAGAAATTCTTTGGTTTACTGTTAATATTAGATTTGAATCTGGAACTGCTAATATTATTAATTTTGGATCTGGGTCTAGTTTAATTTTAAGAACTTCAGAGATAACTCTAAAGATTTCAATCTAATAATAATTAAGTTTTATACATGTTACAAAACTATGCGTTAAATTAGCTTCCAAGTTCTGGCATTTATCACAAATAGGAGAAATGTTAGAATAAATTCTATTTAATTTCGCTTTTGAATAATGTAATCTGTGTAATACCTTAAATTGTATCAATATATGTCTAGCATTTAATGAGCAACGATGTATACATTGTAGGCTTTCTTCCCAAATTTCCTTCATTATAGATCAACCCATTTCATTTTCCCATGTTTGTCGATATATTTCCGAAGTTGGGATTTCCTTATTCAAAATAGTATTATATATATACGCTATTAATTTTTCTGAATTTGGGTGTTTATTAAACAATTCATCTAATAATCCTTGTTTTCTATTTTTATAGTCTTGCGTATTTGACTTAATATAATATCGAATTTGTAAATACATAAATATGTTATTTGACTGCAATCCATAGATATCCTGTAACTCTTGAAATGAAAGAAAATTTCCTTCCTTGTAAAGGTGTTCTATCCTTTTAATTCCTAAACCATTCCAGTGTTTAAACCCCTTGTCCAATACAGAGTGTTTAAACAAAGGATTATTCATAATTGGCAAACAGATGGGACAAATTATCCATATGTAGGGTCTTAACTATTTGTTTCCAAATATGTCTATTGCTATGAATTATAGGGTTGTTACCATACATTTGTTTTTGTACTTCCCTTGGTTCAAAAAGAATAGAACCTACATCAAAAGGCAAACTTTTCCATCTTTAGCCAGCTTGGTTCATGATCGAAATTTACCAACCAAAAATTCATATTCTTAATCTGAACTGCCCAGAAATAATATAAGAAATTTGGTAGTGCTAGTCCACCATTTATTTTAGATTTACATAGATGTTTTTTACTTATTCGATGGTTTTTATAGTCCCAAATAAAACTATTAACCAAAGTATCTATATTTTTAAAAAACATTATAGGGAGATATAAGGGGATTGCTTGAAATAAATATAACAATTGTGGTAAAAAAATCATTTTTATAGCATTTATTCTACCGATCATTGATATAGGTAGTGTGTTCCAATATAAAATATATATTTTTAGTTTATTTAATAATTGAGGGTAATTATATTTAAATAGACAGTTATACGATTTAGGTACATTAATTCCTAGATATTTGAGTTTGTCCGTGACAATTTTAAGTAGGAATTGTTCTAATATATTTGATTTTATTCCAGTTATAGGCACAATTTCACTTTGATTCCAATTAATTCTATATCCAGCAAGTGTACTAAACTTAGTTATAACATTATATAGTGGGAATACTAATCTCCGGTTTTGTAATATAAATTAAGATGTCATCTGCGTATAGAGATATTTTATTCGTTGTAGTTTTGGTATTATATCCATATATTTCTGGTTCTGATCTAATCATTTCGGCTAATGGTTCTATTACCAGAGCAAATAGTAATGGTGATAACGGGCATCCTTGTCTACAACCCCTAAAGAGTTTAAATTTTGCTGATAGCATTTGATTTGTTAATATTCTTGCATTGGATTCAAGTATATGATTTTTACCCATTTGCAAAATCTATCCCCCAGTTGAAATTCCTGCATTAATTTAAATAAATATGGCCATGCAACCTGGTCGAATGCTTTTTCAGCATCTAAGGATATGACAGGTAGTTCAATATTATTCACTCTTTTTGAGTACATGACATTGAATAGCCGTCTCAGATTATAGGATGAATAGCGTTTTGGAATAAAACCTGTTTGGTCATGATGTATTAATTTATTAATCACTAAACTTAGCCTCCAAGATAAAATTGTAGTTAGTATTTTTTTATCAGTATTTAAAAGAGCTATTGCTCTGTATGATCCAGGGTCTTCCAAATCTTTATCAGCTTTAGGGATAAGTGTAATTGTAGACTCATTTAATGATTCTGGAAACTTTCCTTGTTCATAAGCATATTTATATATTGTATGTAAGCGTGGAGAGATCAGATCATGAAACTTCTTATAAAATTCAACACCTAAGCCATCAGGGCCTGCAGCTTTTCTGTTATTTAATGATCCAATTGATTCTTCAATACCTTTTACTGATATATCAGCGTTTAACAAGTCTCTACCTTCCTGATCTAAACTATTAATATGACATTCTTGTAGGAATGTTTCCATACCATCTGATTGTCCTGCTAGTTTAGATAAGTAAAGATTTTGATAATATTGTAGAAAAATGTATCATTGATATCTTTTGGTAAAGTCAATATTTCTCCTTGATCAGATATAATTTTATGTATCATTTTCTCCTCATCTTATTTTCTAAGCTGTCGTGCCAGTAATTTTTGTGGTTTATCCGCAAATTCAAAGTGTACTTGTTGAGTCTGTTGAAAAATTTTAATAATCTGATTTGAGTATAATTTATTTAGCTTGTATTTTAATGATGCAATTTTATTACTTAATCCCTTAGAAGGGGATATTGCATTTTCAATATCTAATTGTTTTATTTCATTTTCCAACTTTTGTTGAGTCTTTCGATTTTCCTTATTAAAGTATGCATGTGCTGATATTATCGCACCACGCATAAATGCTTTATATGTATCCCAGAGCAATGATGGTGAAATTCCAGGTTTGTCATTAGTTTCAAAAAATAATTTGATCTTTTACCAAGTAATCATAACAAGCCCTATCCTTTAATATTTGGGGGTTGAGTCTCCAGTTAGAGGTTTTAATAATTATATCTTTTAATTTTATCTTAAATGTTAATGGAGCGTGATCCGAGATAATAATATTATGATATTTTGAGTCATATGTAAATGGGATTAATTTTGAATCTATTAAAAATAGTCTATCCTCGAGTAGGTTCCAAATACAGGTGAAAAGAATGAATATTCTCGACCAGATGGGTTATCAGTTCTCCAGATATCCTTAACGTTTGCTGTATTAATAAAATAATTTATAAATGTACTTGACTTAGAAGTGGTTTTCCTTTTCGTTGATGATCTATCTAAATGATTATCTAAGGTACAATTAAAATCACCCCCAATTATTAGATTATGTTGAGTGGATATAGGGATATTGTTAAATATTTTCTTGAAGAATAATGGATTATCAAAATTAGGACCATATATATTCATAAGGATTACTTTTTTAGAATATAATTCACCTGTAATTATTATATATCTACCCTCAATATCTTCTATTATTGAGCTTTGTTTAAAAGGTATACCTTTACGAATAATTATTGCTACCCCTCTAGACATGTGTAAATGAAGAGTGATATGCTTTGGAAATCCATTTTGCTGTTAATCTATACTGCGCGTCTTTCTTAAGGTGTGTCTCTTGGAGAAAAATAATATCAGATTTCAATCTATTTAATTGAGCTAAAACCTTACCTCTTTTAATTGGTTCGTTAATTCCCTTAACATTCCAACTACAGAAGGTGATTCCATCACCCCCAATCCTAGTATTTATATCATACATTTTATTATTATGGTGGTTTATAATGGAGTAGATGTCTCAGCTCATCCAACCCAACCCTATACCCAGACATCAGATCGATGAAATTTAATATCTGTAAAATTGTCTTATACACAAGTCTCCTTGAATTAACTATATAATAGCAATAATAATAAAAAATGTAAGTAAAGTAGGTGATGTTAATAAAGTGTAAAGGGGAAAAAAAGTGACTACAACTATAGTTAGTGCTGTTAGTGTTAGTGTAAGCCACACTAGCGTGGCTACTAATCTACGGACTTCCGTGAAAAGAAAGATGTTAATAATTCCAGCTCTGTTTTTGCCTTAAGGGCTATATATGTCGGGGTGGGGTATTAAATTTATATACTTAGTGATTAATAATACTACTAATACCAATTACAATTAGTATCGTAGCACTATATTAGGAGAGCTAACATACATTTTTGAGGCGTAGTTAATACAAAACTATATTTATTAATAATCCATCCATCCCTCCTTGACCCCAAGATAGAGTCCATGTCCATTGTTCCGTCTCCTTCCATGCGAGTCCTCCTTCAATGTAAATCCTCCTCCTTTTCTGTGGGTGGACAGTATCATCAGATAAGTGATCATTAATCAGTCTCCTCAATCAAGTGATCAGTAATATTCAGTGTCCTTCATCTTCATCTTCTTCTTCCTCTACTCCTTCCTCTTCCAGTTTCTTCTGAATATCTCGAGCAAATTCAAGAGCTTCTTTTTTTTTTTTTTTTTTTTAATATTTTTTTATTGTAGAAACAGTATATACCAAGTACACTCTTATACGACATTGAGATTTATACAATGTGTAAAATTATAACGTATTGATTATTAATTAGTACTATTTATGATAATTGTAGTATTATCCATTATACATTTCGTTATTATTTATTTTATATAATTGGGAGTATATGTAGTTTATTCCTAATTATAAGTAATACACTTAGATTTCTCAAATCATAGATATTCTTCTAATTACCAAATAGAAATCCCCGCTAATTTAAACTACGTAGTACCCAATCTTAAAACAACATTTTTTTTTAATATTCATAATGTTATCAAAATATTAATAATGTTTGTATTATTGTTAATTTTATATTTCATAGTTATTGTATAATTGAAAGTACATAGTTTTATATAATTACAAGTTTAAGACATCTATAATCTTTTACATACAAACAGAAATAAATGTGTACATATTAAAAATTTATATAGTATGTTTCTATATTTTTTTCCTTAATTAAAGATAGAGAGATAGAAAAAAGGAATAGAAAATAGAAAAGAAAAGTGTGAAAAGTTTGATGGAGATTGAAGTATTTCTAAGTAATCCAATCTTGGAGATACATTCATGATTTGTTTATGTGTATTTCTTCATCCACTCAGATATTCAGGCCTCAGTCAAGTCCCTGCGCCGAACCGTTGTGACCCTGTAGATATTTAATATAGGGAGACCATATCTCCTTGAAGAGATCTAACCTGTCCATGAGGACAAGTCTCAATCTCTCCAAGTGAAGTGTCTCCGTCATTTCTGTATTCCACATTTTAATTGTTGGGGATACAGGGCCTTTCCAAAATTTTAATATTAATTTTTTCCCAATTATTAAAGAATAGTCGATAAAAGTTCTATGATTCCTTGTAATTATTTGTTCCATTTCCGGTATTCCAAGTATGATTAACTTTGGGTCATAAATCATAGTAATATTAATAACTTTCGAGATTATTTTGAATATTTCATTCCAATATTGTAAAATCTTCGTACAATTAGTAAATGAGTGTGACAGAGTTGCTTCCATGATTTGACATTTATCACATATAGGTGATAGTTTTGGAAATATATTATGTAGTTTAGATTTAGAATAATGTAATCTATGTAAGATTTTAAACTGTATAAGTGCATGTTTAGCGTTTAAAGAGCAATAATGTATATGTTGTAGGCTTTCTTCCCATATTTCTGGACTTATTATTTTGACTTAGTTCATTTTCCCAGCGCTGTCTATGTATTTCCGATGATGGGATATCACTTTCCAACAAAATATTATAAATGTATGATATCATTTTTTCTGTATTTGGGTGTTTATTCAAGCATTCATCTAAAATTTCACTCTTTCTATTTCTAAGTTCTTGTGTATTTGCAGAAATATAGTTTCTGATTTGTAAATATCTGAAATATTCATTATTATGAAGCCGTAGGTTTGTTGTAATTTCTGAAATGAAAAGAATGAATTATCCTTATAAAGATCCCCTATGTTTAGAATTCCTTTATTTTTCCATTGTATAAAAGCTTTATCCATCATTGACGGTTTAAACGTAAAATTATTGGCAATTGTAAAGAGCTAGCGGTATAAATTTTAGTTTTAGTGTTTTCTTTATTTGTTTCCAAATACGTATTCCACTTTCTATTATCAGATTTTCACTATAAGTTTTCTTAGGTACATTAATATTAGCAAATATTATAGAGCTAATTTCAAATGGAAAACAGTCTTCTCTTTCCATTTTTAACCAATTTGGTTTATTATCTATTTCTCCTAACCAAAAATTCATATTTCTAATATTAACTGCCCAATAATAGAACATAAAATTTGGTAAAGCTAAGCCCCCGTTTATTTTAGCTTTACATAAATGTTTTTTATTTATTCTATGATTTTTGTAGTCCCAAATAAAGTTAGTGACTATTGAGTCTACTTTTTTAAAGAATTTTTAGAAAGATATATCGGGATTGATTGAAATAAAATAATAATAATTGTGGGAGAAAATCATTTTTATTGCGTTTATTTTACTAACATTGAGATAGGTAAGCTTTTCCAATATAAGATATTTTTATTTAATTTATTCAATAATAACGGGAAATTAGATTTAAATAAAGAGTCAAATCTTTTTGTAACAAAAATACCAAGATATTAATATTTTCATTTGTTATCTTAAAAGGAAATTGTTGTAATATCTGTAAATTATTCATGGTTATTGGCATAAGTTCACTTTTATTCCAATTGATGCTATATCCTGAAATTAAACCAAATTCCGTTATTAGTTTTAACAAATTACAGATACTTATTTCCGGTTTTGTAATATAAAGTAATATATCGTCCGCATATAACGAGATTTTATTCTTAGTATCTTAGTATCGTATCCATATATTTCTGGATGTAGTCTTACCCTTTGAGCAAGGGGTTCGATTGCTAACGCAAACAGTAATGGTGATAAAGGACAGCCTTGTCTACAACCTCGAGATAAACTAAACTTAGTTGATAACATATTAATTTGTTATTATTCTAGCTGTTGGATTTGCGTATAATAATTTAATCCAAGTAGTAAACTTATCACCAAGCTTAAAGGCTTCCATCACCGAAAATAGATAAGGCCATTCCACCTGGTCAAAAGCTTTTTCTGCATCCAACGAGATGACTACTAAGTCTTTTTTATCACTTCTTTTCGAGTATATAATATTAAATAACCGTCTTAAATTATATGAAGAATATCTTTTAGGTATAAATCCTGTTTGATCAGGATGAATTAATTAATTCATTAACAATTTTGCTTAGTCTTTGTGCAAGAATTTTTGTTAAAATTTTTTGATCGGTATTTAATAAAGCAATTGCTCTATACGATCCTGGATCATCCAAATCTTTATTTATTTTGGGTATAAGTGTTATAATTAGATTAGTTCAATGTTGTCTGGTAATTTCTCTTGTATATATATATCTGTTCATATAATGATTTTAAATATGGGACCATTTGGGCATGAAAAATTTTATAAAATTCCGAGCCTATACCATCTGGTCCTGGAGTTTTACCATTTTTTAAAGATTTAATAGATTCTTGGATTTCTTTTATTGAAAATATCGGCATTTAAAAATTCTCTATTTTGTAAATTCTAATTCTTTTTAAGTTACATACATTTAAAAGGCATCTTATTTCTGTTTTATTTTACTGTTGTGTTACCAGTATACAAATTTTTATAATATTGCATAAATCTTTCATTAATATCCTTGGGTTGTATTAATAATTCACCGTTTTGTGATTTAATCCTATGTATTAATTTTTTTCCGCTTCAATTTTCCTTAATTGTCGAGCCAATAGTTTTTGTGGTTTGTCTCCAATTCAAACAACAATTGTTTAGTATGTTGGTAGTATTTTAAAACTTGATCAGTATATTATTTTATTTAATTTATATACTTCAATGTTACAATTTTATTATGTATTATTATATCTGATTTTGTTGCTTCTGTATATCTAATTGTTTGATCTCCCTTTCTAAGTCATGTTGTTTCCTTCCGAATCTTCTTATTATGGAATGCTGTGAAGAAATCATAATTCTCGAAGATATGCTTTAAATGTTTTCCCATAATAAAGAGCGAGATATTTCTGGTTGATCATTTATTTCAAAAAACATCTTAATCTGAGTTATGATGTATTCCTGAGTTGTTTTATTTTTTTAAAATTTGTGGATTAAGTTTCCATTGTCCTAGATTTCCTGGTTTTACCATTTATTTTAATTTTAAATGTTAATGGTGCGTGATCTGAAATTATAATATTATGATATTTGGATTCGTAAGTAAGTGAGATAAGCTTTGCATCTACTAGGAAGTAATCTATTCTTTGAATAGGTTTTATGTACTGGCGAGTAGAAGGAATATTCTCGACCAGTAGGATTTTCTGTTCTCCAAAACATCTTTAATGTTAGACGTTTTGAATGTATGCGTTTAATAAATCACTAGAGTGCGATTTAGTTTTCCTTTGTTTTGAAGATCTATCTAAATAAGGGTCTAATGTACAATTAAAATCTCCTCCAATTATCAAATTGTAGTGTGTTAATTCTGGAATATTATTAAGTACTTTCTTAAAGAATAAAGGACTATCCAAAATTTGGACCATAGATGTTAACAAAAATCATTTTTTCCCTATTTATTTCTCCTATTACAAAAATGTATCTGCCATCTTTATCAGATATAGTAGATATATGCTTAAATAAAGTACCTTTACGAAATAATATTGCTACGCCTCTTGATTTGTGTGTAAAGGAAGAGTGGTATATTTTATCTATCCATTTAGCTTTCAGCCTATTTTCAGCGTCTTTCTTTAGGTGAGTTTCTTGAATGTAAATTACATCAGCTTTCATTGCCTTTAAGTGTGTCAAATATTTTTCCTCTTTTTATTGGTTCATTGATACCTTTAACATTCCAACTGCAAAAGGTTAATCCCTCGTTCCCCATATTTCTTTTTAAATCCTGCATTTTAGATTTGTGGGAATCTAGAATAGGGTCCAAGTGTCCGCGCAGTAGACTTAACCTTACACCCGAACACCAAGTAGATGAATTTTAGATCTCTCTTATGTGCTTCCGAGTGTATCTCCATTGTTCCAGTATATAGCTCCAATTCAAACTGAAAGATATAGTAAACATAAAAAAATAATGAGAAGTGTATAAAAAGCTTAGAAAGGTGTTATAAAGAATAGAAGAAACTACAAATAAAATATTTGTAGTTTGTGAAAGCCAAGTTGTGTTGGCCATTAATCTAAAGGCTTCCGGCATTGATGTTATTAATTTAGCCAGTCCTAATTTTAAGGAATTATTATTCCATAGTAATATTTTAACGGGAATATAGTATTAAAGAAATGAAAAGAGTGATATTAAAACATCATAAAAGTATATATATCTAAGGTTTAGTTTAAAAAAAAAATCCAATTATAGAGCCACGTTAAGAAATTTTTTTTTTTTTTTTTTTTTTTAAATACAAAAAATAGAAGTCATTATTAAAAAAGGGAGAAATTATATTGAGGGAGGGATATCCCCAAATGTAACAGGACATAAGATATTAATTATTAGTGTATTAATTAGCGATGGTGCAGAGTCTTGGTTAATAAACAGTCATAGTAATAATAAACCGCGTTCTAATTTTAGTAGGTGTGTTATTTGTTTATGTTAGTTGTATATTATGAATAATTGTCAATGTTCGGTGAGCTTCTTCCAATCGGGAAAACATTTCGTTCCATACGACATTGTCCATTCCTTCTGATTTCTTCTAATTCCATGTTGTCGTATAAAGTTTCATAAATGTTAAGAGACCGTACTAGGTCTTTAAAATAGAAAAAGGCAAGTATATTTGCTTGTAGATGGTTTTCAAGTGTCAAACTGCTTTGCAAATTCCATTGCTTCTGTTGGAGTCTTGAAAAAGTGTTCCTCGTTGTTATAAGTTAAACTCTTAAGATGGCGGGGTAATTCAGACCGTATCTCAAGTTTTCTACACCCCTCATAAGGTTTTTGGCTTCGTTAAACGCTTTTCGTTTTTATGGCAACTCATGGGGGATAGTCTCGATAGGATACTGATTCTTTGTCCTTGAAACATCAGATTCTTTGTTCTCGAGGCTCTTCGCATAATGTCCTCGAGGGTGAAATCATATTGTAACTTGACAATGATTTGTCTTGGGGGGGCGTTTTTACTGGTCTGTCTTCTGCCGACTCGGTGTGCACGAGCTAAAACAGGCATATCATCCAAAGATAAAACAGCTTGCAGTAATTTAGCAGTGTGAATTCTCGAGTGTCTTCGTGTTTCTCTAAACCTTCAGGAATCCCTGCAATCCTCAAGTTCTGCCTTCTTTGATAGCCTTACAGCTGCGTGCATTTATCTGTTACTTTGGATAACAACTCCAGTAGACGTTCTTGTTTGTTATCAGCTTTGCTGTAGACACAGTACTAGCCTCCGCTATCTTTTCAAGGTTTTTAATGCCATCAACTTTGTTGTTCGACCACTTTTGCAATAGGGTCAATCTTATGTTTAAGTCTTTTTTAACATTTTCAAGTTTACCCCTCCATCTTGCGTTCGCAGGTTATTAATCATGTCAATGATTTCATTCTCAATATTTCTGATTCTTTCTTGAACTTATTATCAATTTGCGTCTTGGTATCTTTTTGAAATTCACACCATTGATTTTTCATCAAGTCCATCTGATTATTAATTGTGATATTTCTTCCTTTATATCTCCCTGTATTACTTTCATTTCTTTCTTTATATCTTTCATTTCTGCCTTGAACTCACGTTTTAAATCAGCCATCTGATGAGAAATAAAAAATTCTCAAGTCCTCACCTCCTGTGTCTGCTTTCCTGGAAACGTCTTCCACGGAGCTGGCCCTACTCGAGTCCGAGCTTCTCCCAGGCCTTCTCCCGCTCTCGCCCGGGTTTTTTTTTTTTTTACCCTTCGTTTTCTCGGTAGGGCTCCGTGCCGTCATAATTCGTCGCAGGGCTGATGACGTCAGCCGGTACCGTCGGTGTTGAGGCGGCAGACAGTGAAAGCAGTCGATCGGTAAGTACTTTTAAATCTGTTTAAATCCCCGTTTTTTGAAAAAAATTTTCGGAGCTGGCTGGTGCTGTGGCTTACTGCTCCATAGCGCCACCGGAAGTCTCAAATTCAAGAGCTTCTGTATGTTTGGTGAAGTGGTGCTCCTTATTATCATAAGTTACCCTTAATGTTGCCGGGTACATCAGGCCATATCTCAGATTCTTTATGTTCCTCAGGATACTCTTGTTTTCTGTAAATAAAGATTTCTCTTGGCCTCCTTCCGCAGGGTAATCCTCTAAAATACTGATGTTGTCTCCCCATATTTGGGATTTTTACGTTTTTATTATTATCTTCATTCATATCTTCAAAAACATGATCGTAAGCCACCTTCACAATCATCTGTCTTGGGGGAGCATCCTTCCTAGGGGTAAGTCTCAATGCCCTGTGTGCTCGGCCCAGCAGAGGTTCTTGGTCCAAGTTCAGAATATCTTTTAAAAATTTTGTTAGCAAATTTTCGAGGGTCTGATTTCCTCTCGGCCTTCACTCAGCCCAACAATACGCAGATTCTTATGCCTTTGACGTCATTCCAAGTCAATGCATTTCTCAGTCATTTTTATGTAAAATTCTGTTAAACGCTTGTTCTCGGGCAAGGCGCTTTTCGGGCTGATTCAGTCAGTTCTTTGATTACGTCCATTTTGTTGGTTAAGTGAAGTTATAGTATAGGTTCCCAACTTGTTATCCGGCAGAACCTCCATCTCCCAGTTTTAACGGTGTACAACATACATCTGTTTGTTGCAAATCATATCCGCTTTATCTTTTCCATTCGGTCCATCATAGTCTTTACAGCTGCTATAACTTTTCCTTTATGGATTCTTCTTGAAATTCCCTCATGATACACCAAGATACAGCTCTTAAAGTCTTTATTCTTCTTTATATTCTTTTTCATATCTTTAAGCATTTGGTATTCAACTCACCCATAATGATTTTTTTGAGGTCGTCCTTCTTTAAAATACTTCCTGGGAGGCATCTCAAAAAATAGAGCCGAGGCTCCAGTGAGGCCTACTTCCCTTTTTCACAGGCTTTTTTCCCCTTGGGGGGGGGGGGGGGGGAGCGATGCAGCGACATTTTTCTTATTAATGTCTGCGCTGATGAAGTCACGAACCTTCTTTAATGCTACCGAGCCGTTCCCAACCGTTCTCACTCTGGTAATGGTTTCTATTTTACCCCCTTTACACCCGTTTTTTATTCCAGTTATTGACGGAGCGAATGGCGCGAGTTCCATTCAACTCCATAGCGCCACCGAAGTGATTGAACTCTCTAATGTGTAAGAATTTTGGGTTAAATATTAAAACTTCCCCAAGTGTTTTATGACTTTAATAATTTGCGACCGCCTTTACACCCAAGATCTCCCGGGTGGCTGTTCAAGGATGTGGTTTTATTTCACAGTTCAATCACGGAACCATTGAGCACGGGTTATGGTTCCCAACTATCTTGTCTGTCCCCGATCAACACCCAATTTTCGATCTCGTCCATCTACCCTCATCTATCCAGAGGGACAGTCTTTTAGGTTTCTTTGGTGTTTTGAAATTTTTAATATCGCCTTTCGTGTCCTGAGTTTTCGTTGCATTTGCTTTTTTTTGGGGGGGGGTTGTTTTTTTTTTGGGGGGGGGTTTTTTGGTGTGTGTTGTTGTTTTTTGGGGGGTTTTTTGTGTTTTTTGTTGTTTGGGTTTTTTGTTGTTATTGCCTGAATTTCTGTCACTGTTCACTTCCAGAAGGTTCGGACGCTTTTTGCATGCAAATTTTCGTCACCTTTGCTCCTTAGGGATTCGTCACGTTTCACAGCTGAATTTTCATAGATTTTCGCGTGCTAAATTTGTCGGCACTTTCATGTGCAGAATTTCTGTCGCTTTTCCTGTGCTGAATTTTCATCGCTTTCACGTTCAGAAATTTGTCACTTTTCACTTGCTGAATTTTTCGTCGCTTTTTTTGCATGCTGAATTTGATGTTGCGTTTTGTGAGCTGAAATTTTGGCGCTTTTTGTGTGCTGAAATTTCGGACGCTTTTCATGTGCTAAAATTATTGCTTTTTCATGCCTAAAGGTCATCACTTTTTTCGCTTGCAGAATTTCATCACTTTCGATTCCTGAGGGTTCATCACTTTTCTTGTGCTGAAATGTTGTCGCTTTCCATGTCCTGAAATTTTGTCGCTTTTCGCATCCTGAATTTACGTCGCTTTAGGTATTTTGAATTTTCGTCGCCTTTTGCCTCCTGAAGGTTCGTCACTTTTCGTGTGCTGAAATTTTATCGCTTTTCATGTTCAGAAATTTTGTCACTTTTCGCCTGCTCAATTTTCGTCGCATTTTCCATGCTGAATTTTCGCTACTTTTTGCATGCTGAATTTTCGTTACTTTTTGCATGCTGAATTTTTGTCGCTTTTTGCATGCTGAATTTTCATCGCTTTTTCTGTGCTGAAATTTCAGCATTTTTTGTGTGCTGAAATTTCGTCTCTTTTCACTTCCTGAAATGTCGTCGCTTTTCGCATGCTAAATTTTTGTCGCTTTCATGTCCTGAAAGGTTGTCACTTTTCACGTGCTGAATTTTCATCGCTTTTCATGTCCTGAAATTTGATCACTTTTTGCATCCTGAATATGCATTTCTTTTGGTGTTTTGAATTTGTTGTCGCCTTTCACGTCCTGAATTTTCGTAGCTTTTTGAGTGCTAAACTTTCGTTGATTTTTGCATGACGAATTTTTGTAACTCTTCGCATTCTGAATGTTCGTCACTTTTCACGTGATGAATTTTCGTTACTTTTAACGTCCTGAAGGTTCGTCACTTTTCGCGTGCCGAAATTTTGTTGCTTTTCACATCCTGAAATTTTTTCGCTTTTCATGACCTGAAGGGGCGCCACTTTTCGCGTGTTGAATTTTCATCACTTTTAACGTCCTGAAGGTTCGTCACTTTTCGCGTGCCGAAATTTTGTTGCTTTTCACATCCTGAAATTTTGTCGCATGAAGAGTGCTGAATTTTTGTCACTTTCCGCATGCTGAATTTTTGTCACTTTTCGCATGCTGAATTTTTTGTCACTTATTCGGTGCTGAAATTTTTTGGAAATTTTCCCGCCGCTTAATGCGTCTCTGTAAATTTTGTCCACTTTTCACGTCCTGAATATTATGTTGCGTACGCCTTTTTCAAATTCCTTCCTATCCGCTTCCGAAGTTTTTCATCACTTTTTCGTTGCTGAATTTTTTGTCCTTTCGAGTTGCTGAATTTCATCACTTTTTGTGTGCTGAAATTGAATCGCCTTTTGTGTGCTGAATTTTCATCATTTTTTTTTGCGTGCTGAAATTTCGACGCCTTTTGTGTGCAATTTTCCGGTGCTTTTTTCGAGTGGCTGAATTTTCGTCACTTGTTAGCGTGCTGAAATTTTTGTCACTTTTGCCTTTGCATTTAAGTCGCTTTGGCGTTTTTGATTTTTGTTGCCATTGCGTACAGAATTTTCATCACTTTGCATGTGCTGAATATTCATAGATTTCTCCTGCTGAAATTTTCGAACATATTGCCTGAAGGTTTGTCGCTGAGCGCATGGTGAATTTGCGTTGCTTTTGCGCACATGAAGGTTCATCGCTTTAAGCAACGATTTTTTGTCGCTTTTCGTATGCTGAATTTACATCACTTTTTCTGTGCCGAATGTGTCCACTTTTTCGCCCACTGAAATTTCGTCACTAATGCGACCTGTAATTATTGTCGGTTTTCACGTTTCTGTATTTATGTTGCTTTTTTTGCTTTTTTTGAATTTTCTTGCCTTTCACTTCCCCTGAATTTTTCATCACTTTTTTGTATGCTGAATTTTTGTCATTTTTCGCGTGCTGAAAATTCCGTCGCCTTTTGTGTGCTGAATTTTCGGCGCATTTCGTGGCTGAATTTCGGGCATTTTCGTGTGCTGAATTTTCTTCACTTTTAGCGTGCTGAAATTTTGTCCTTTTTTCATCCTGAATTTATGTCACTTTTAGCATTTTGAATTTTTGTAGCTTTTCGCATCTGAAGGTGTGGAACCTCGCTTTAAGCATGCTGAATTTTTGTCGCTTTTCGCATGCTTAATTTTCGTTAGTTTTTAGTGTGCTAAATGTAATCGCTTTTCCACCCACTGGAAAGTTCGTCGCTAATGCATCCTGTAAAATTTGTCCGCGTTTTAGCGTCCTAATTTATGTCGCTCTTGACGTTTTTAATTATCGTTACCTTTCGCTCCTGAAAGTTTCATCCGTTTTCGCAGGCTGAAAATTTCATGTGTAAATCGCTCCCTGAAATTTCGTTGTTTTTTCGATTGTCACGTGGTGAATTTTCGGCGCCCTTCTTGTGCTACCAATTTGTCGCATTTTCGTGTCATGCCTGAAATTTTGGTTCTGACATTTGTCCCCCAATTTCAAATACTGAATTTCATGCTTTTGCGTCCAGACGTTTTTCTTCATTTTGGCATCCTGAATTTTCTGTACCTTATCTGCATCCTGAATTTTTGTCACTTTTCCTGCATCCTAAATGGTTTGTCGCATTCACGTCCTGAATATTCGTACTACCAATCCTGAATTTTTTCGTCAATTTTCATGTGCTGAATTTTGGTCGCTTTTTTGCGTCATAAATTTTCATCACTTTCACGTCCTGAATTTTTCATTCCTTATTCTTCCATAATTTCATAACTTTTCCTGTCCTGAATTTATGATCGCATTTGATGTCTATTAATTTTTCGTCACCTTTTCACATCCTGTATTTTCATCACTTGTCATCTGCTGAATTTTCTTGCTTTTCTCGTGCTAAATTTTAATCGCTTTTCACTTGCTTGAATCTTCGTCGCTTTTGTGTGCTGAAATTTCGGCGCTTTCCTTTGCTGAAATTTCGTCGATGTTCATGTGCTGAAATTTCATCGCTTTTCGCATTCTGAATTTTCATTGCATTTCATGTCCTGAATTTACATCGCTGTTCGCATTTTGAGTTTTCGATCCTTTTGCATCCTGAATTTTCATCACTTTACGCGTGCTGAATTTTCGTTGTTTTTCATGTGCTGAATTTTTGTCACTTTCCATGTGCTGAAATTTCATTGCTTGTCACCTCCTGAAATGTCATCGCATTTTGCATCCTAAAATGTCGTCTCTTTTGTGTGCTGAATTTTCATTGCTTTTGGCATCCTCAGATTTAATTGCTTTTCTTGTCCTGAATTTACATCAGGACAAACACGTCAACCCATGCTGAATTTTCGTTGCTTTTTGCATGCTGAATTGTCGCCGCTTAATGCGTCCTGTGATTTTTCGCTTTTAGTATCCAGAATTTATGTCGCTTTTGCCGTTCTTAATTTTCGTCACCTTTCGCGTCCTGAATTTTCATTGACATTGACATTTCAATTGACATTTTCCCGCATTTCAAATGCTGAATTTCCATTGCTTTTTGCGTCCAAAATTTTCTCCTTTTTAGCATCCCGAATTTTCGTACATTTTCGAATCCTGAATTTTCGTACCTTTCCGCATCTTGAAAATTCCTCACTTTCTGCGTCTTAAATGTTTGTCGCGTTTCACTTCCCGGATTTTTGTTGAGTATCGCGTGCAGAATTTTAATCGATTTTCACATCCTAAACGTTCCTCGATTTTTGCGTGCTCATATTGGTGTTTTAATGTCCTGACTTATGTCCGCTTTTGGTGTTTTTAATTTTGCCTCCACCTTTCATGTCCTGAATTTTCATCACTTGTTGTGTGCTGAATTTTCTTCTCTTTTCGCGTGCTGAATTTTTTTCACTTTTCGCTTGCTGAATCTTCATCGCTATTTGTGTGCTGAAATTTCGGCGCTTTTCCTTGCTGAAATTTTCGTTTTTCGTCGATTTTCATGTGCTGAAATTTCATCACTTTTCCGCAATCCAGTTAAGTGAAGAGATATTTTCAATTGATTTTTCTGCGTCCTGAATTTTACACAATTCATGTCCGGAGTTTTCGTCAATTGGAGCCGTCATCCTGATATTTTTAATTCACGAGTGATCCTGAAGGTTTGTCGATTTTGTGTGTGTTGGAATATTTGGTCGTTTTTTAACATTGCCTGATTTCGTCGCATTACACGGTTGCTTTCATTTTTTGCTTAACTCAACGTCCTGCAGTTTTCGTTGCTTTATGCATACGGAAATTTTGACTGTCGCATCCTGGATTTTATGTGCTTTGGGCATCCTGAAAGTTCATGCTTTTCGGTGTTGCGTATTTGGGCTGAATTTTTCGTCGTCTTTCAATGTGAATTTTCGTCGCTCTGCTGTGCTGTAATGTTGACGCTTATGCTATATGCGTCCTGCATGTTCGAGTAAATTTTGCATCCTGAATTAGTCTGATGTCGCATTTCCACGGCTTGGATTTTCGTCACTTTTATGGTCCTGAATTTTTGTTGCTTTTCGCATCCTGAATTATACATTTTACACTTGCTGAAATTTCATCCATATGGCATGGCTGATTTTTCGTCGCTTTAGGACATCCTGATATTTTAGTCATACCTTGTCCCTGATTCACATCGCTTTTGGTTGATTTGGTGTTTGGAATTTCTTCGCTTTTCCCCCGCCCTGATATTTAATTCATATTTTGTGTTGATAAAATTTAGTTGCGTCTCTCGTCCCGAAATCTCGTGGCATTTCGCATGTGAATTTCTGCGGCATTCTAGTCCTGATGGTCATCGCCTGTTCATGTGCTGAATTTTCTTCTCTTTTCACATGCTGAATTTTAATCGCTTTTCGCCTCCTGAAATTTCATCTCATTTTGCATTGTACATTTTTGTTGCTTTTTGGTGCTGAATTTTCGTCGCTGTTTTAATGCTGAATTTTCGTTGCTTTTCGCATGGTGAATTTTCGTCTCATTTCAAATCCTGAAGTTTCATCGATTTTTGCATGTGGAATTTTCATCGCTTTTCGCATGCTGAATTTATGTCATTTTTGGCATCCTGAAAGTTCGTCGCTTTTCGTGTGCTGAATTTTCGTCTCTTTTCACATGCTGAATTATGTCACTTTTCCTGTGCTGAAATTTCATTGCGCATATCGCGTGCTGAAATTTTGTCGCTTTATGCATCATGAAATTTAGTCGCTTTTCTCATCCTGAAATTCCTTTGCTTTTGGAGCTTTGAATTTCCATCACCTTTCGCGTCCTGAATTTTTCTCGCATTCCACGTGCTGTAATGTTCAATCACTGGTTGTGTGCTCTGAATTTTCTTCACTTTATATGCTGGAATTTTTCATGCTTTTCGCTTGCTGAATCTTCGTCACTTTTTGTGTGCTGCAATTTCGGCGCTTTTCGTCTCCTGACATTTTGTAATCATTTTGCGTCCCAAAAATTTAATCGACTTTTGATGCGAATTT
>JAVHYY010000935.1:0-66488 GCA_035221665.1 Okamejei kenojei | reverse complement strand
TACAGGGAAACAGATCCAGGGATCATCGACTGGAGAATCCACCCAGATATCCGTCTTCTGTCCCAGTGGGAAACACTTCCTCAGTACCAAATGCCCCTCTCATCATCACGTCATTGCTTGTCTCCTCATGAACCCTGCACTACAGCTTTTGGAAAGGGCTAGGTGGGTTGTTTCAACAGTGGACATCTTCAATCCTCCTTGGATGAATAGACACAAAATCTGGAGTAGCTTCAGCGGTCCAGGCCGACATCTCTGAAAAGAGGAATAGGTGACGTTTTCAGGATCTTGAGGCCCTTCCACAACTCTCCCTTGATAATTGAGGATGGTTGAATAAAAACGACTGTAAAATGCTGCCTACCCGCTGAGTATTACTCGCAGTGGATACTTTGTGTCTGACTTTGTAAAGCACTCCTGCATTTTCCGCGTGTGCCTCCCATATGGTTTTAATGTGCAAGGGGAGTTTAAGTGGTTAGTATGTAGGTATGTGCAGGCTTCAAGGAAGGGTTAGAACTTGGGGTTGTGAGTAGGAGTGGTTTTCTCTGAGGATCAGACCCAGGACAGAGCAACAGCCGAGGGGTTACGGGCAAGAGCAAGCAGCACAAAATGGTGCAAAGATGAGAAATGATACAGATCATGAGGGGTAATGATTGTGGTAGTTTAGGTTAGTATTGTTGTCACATGTGGTGAGGTACTCAATTGGATATACTGTTGTTACGTGTAATCCATTACACATCTAGATAACAACTAAACATGCAGAACTCACTTAACAATACACCCAGTACAGGATGTTGAACAAAAGAGAAATGACTACCGATAGAAACATAAGAAATAGGTGCAGGAGCAATAGGCATTCAGGCCCTTCGAGCCTAGCCAACGCCATTTATTGTGACAATGTTTGATCGTTCCGCTATCAATTACCCCATGCCTGCCTTCTCCCCATATCCCTTGACATACCTCCACTAGCCCCTAGAAGCTCTATCTAACTCTCTCTTAAATCCATCCATGACTTGGGCTGGCCTCCACACTGCTGCCACCTTGGCAGGGAATTATCCATAAATTCACACTCTCCTGGGCTGAAAAAAAGTTTTTTTCTCACCTCAGTCTTATATGACCTCCTCTTTTATTCAAGGCTCGTGTGTGCGCTGGTTCTGGACTCGTGCGTCCAACAATGGGAACATTTTTCGCTGCATCTGAGCTTGTACAGTCCTTTTAAAAATTTTATATGTTTCATAAAACTGCCTCATTCCTTCTAAAAACTCCACGATGAATACAACCTAATCCTTTTCAATCTATTCCAATAGTGACAGATCCCGCCATCCCAGGCATCAATCTTTGTGAACCTACCTTGCACTCCTAAAATCACACTGGATGTCCCTTCCTCAGAATTAAGGATAGCCCAAAACTGTAACCACAAACTCACTCCAGAATTGTAGGTCTCAACCAGAGCCGTATTACAACTGCAGAACTTACAAGAGCAGAATAAGCGCATCTCAGCATTGCTACCACGAATAGTCCACATGAAATAGCCGACTGTGTCTTAGTGACGGTGGGTTGCAGAGAATGGGACTATTCTCTAGAAAATGGAAGGAGGCGCATGGGGGCCAGAAGCCTGATGACAGAAGGGGAAGAAGCGTTTTCTCAGCTCTGGTGGTGCGTGCTTTCAGGCTATCTGCAACTTCTCGGCCCTCACGGTAGAGGTGCAATAGTACAAGGACTAAGGAAAGACACGGTTGGTGTGCGAGGGCGGTGGGAAAGGCCATCGTTAATCATATGGCATATTTTATCCACTCGGGACAGTGCTGCAGCGAAAATGGTCTGCGTCATTTTGGGATCTCTGTCATCGAGTGGTGTACGTCTTTGGGCTGAGTCACAACTTTCTGCAACTTATTGCAGCTCTGCGTGGCATAAGCTGTTGACAAACCATTCTGTGATGCAACCCCACAGTATGATACTCAATGGTGGCATTGTCTGATTGCGCGGAAGTGTGTATCTCTAGACTACTTGAGACATGGGGAAAATTCCTTCGATCACAGACTACTGAGGAAGTGTAGACTACGTGGTATTTTTTTTTGGACTTTTGCTTCCCATGTTTGTTGGCTCCACCACAAAAATGTTGGTCATAAGTTTTGGTGTTGGGAACATGAAACTCTCACACATTAACTGTGAGGAGTGGGAGTAGTGTGCAGGAGAATGCAGTGCTTGGTGGAGAGGGTGAAGGAGATGAAGGGAAGAGGTGAAGTGGTAGAGGATAAGTGCGCAATGAAATTGAAGCAAGATAGACTGATGAAGAGCAAAGAGTAATGTCTGAGGTGGGATCAGAGCAATGACCACAGGAGAGGCTATGGACAGCCGTTGTATTCTCAAGTACTGGCGATGCAGATTACTTCAGTCTCCTTCCATCCCGCAGAGCTGCTGGATAATTTCCCCACTACTAGCCGCACTATCTGTCCTCACACTTTATTACAGTCCCCACTCTGTACCAACTGCGAGCACCCCAGGAAACAACAGCCGAACCCCGGGAGAATTTGTCCACCGTCCCAGAACATCGGCACAAGCTCAGGTTATCGCAGGGGGTGGGGGTTGTAGTGGGTCGTGATACAGTGGACAAAGAGAAGGGGTAAGTGGTTGACGAGGGACGAGCAGAGAGTCTGTGGAAGGGGACCTATGGGTGGGAGAGTGTGTACTTGTGAGTTGGGGTCAGGTGAAGGTTTTACTTGTGGATGGTGGGGAGCTGCGCAGATAGAGACTCTTGCCAAAGAGATGGGCCTGGATCGTATGATTCGCGAACTGCGATGGAAAAACAGTGCTAACTTGCCCACTCCAACTATTAAATGCTATTATCCGCCTTAAAGCCAGATCCTGTCCTAATCTATCTCTAGATCTCTCTATACATTAAACTAAAACCCTGGCGGGAGATCTTGCGTGCTCTTCCGTTCGCTGGTGTATGTTTCTCCAATTGCACCGAAAATGAGGAATGCGATCCACTCACAACGATTTTTGCCAGCGTTATCAATGTCTCCCTGTGGCTGCGAGTGCGAACACAAGTTTCCTTTCTGTATCGAGTGTATATTGTAAAAGGCTTCATCGTTGTTAAAAAATCTTAAAAAAAACCGAGTGCGCAATCCAGCGCTCGTTTTCCTCCTTCAGTCGGATCCACGCAGATTGGTCTCTTCTCGCAGTCAGCGGTCGCAATGCACGTCAGATAAGCGTACGCCCCCATCCCTGCCCCTACCCAGGCAGCTGGCTGGTGTCCCGCCTCCGCCCACAAACAGATTAAGAGGAGTGGGTAATAGAGGGAAATGGAAGGGGTACTGGAGTGGAGAGGAGGTGGAGTGAGTGATTGAGGTCGGGGAAAGTGCTGAGCGTGGGAGAGTGAGGGAGGAAATATCTGGAGGAAGAGGAGGAGAAAAGTGGAAAAGAAGAGAGGGAGGGTGTAGAGGGAGGGGGAGGGAGCATTGTGGGGGGGGGTGAAGGGAAATCGATCCTGCCTCTGCGAGTTGGGGGGCTGTAGGTGAGTGGATGTGCAAATAATTACTTTGGGGGACGGGTTGCATATGGAGGATTACGGGATGAGGTGGTGGAATATTTCATTGGCAATAGGTTTGCGTTGGGGATCCTATGGACTATCCCAGTGTGACATGAGGGAGCACCTCAACAAACGGGTGCCCACTTAATCGAGTTTATTTTTTTAAAGTAGTGATCCAACCTGCCTTAGACTCTAACGAGCCTCCTGCTGCTTGTACAATCTATATAACTTACCGACGCCTTTGTCAAAAACGTATCCCCTCAGGTTCCTGATTAAATTCTCTTCTCCCCCTTTCCTCTCTTAAACTTATTTCTCTCTCTTTCTGCTATCCCGACCTCCCTGCGAAAACAGTTTGCACTAGGAGCCCGCAAACGCTTTCACTCTCCTGAATCCTCAGTCGGCTCAAACATCTACCTCAACCATCGGTCCCTCTCGAGCTCCCTGGCATTTTTTTTACTAAAATCTTCACCTGCGCCAACGACTCATGAGTTGGGATTTGCCCTCTGAGTGGAGGAAGTTTTCAAACAGTGAGAGGTACAGACAGGTCCTGGAGATAGGGATGGGGGGCAAGTAGAAATATTTGAAATGATTTAAGTATAGACAGAAAGGAATGATAGGTAAGAGAGGGAGGTCTGGGTGACTGAGAGATTGAGCGGTTGAGGAAGTCAAAGAGTGGAGAGCTAGCGAGGAGCAAACGTATTTGAATGACTGACTGACACCAGGGGGCAGGCAAAGACGGAAGAGGATATGGTGGTAGGAAGAGAGAGAGAGAGAGAGGGAGAGTCTGAGACTCAAATGCAGACCTCTGTAGGGCGAGATATTTTGAGGGGGAACTCAAACAGCCAGCGATGTGCGAGGACTTTGCGATTTTTCAGAGCGTGTGCAGATTGTTGCAGGCCTAGATACATAATACCTGGTGGGAACTTGCTGTGGCGTTCACATGACTGAATGCCCTCTTTCATGCCGCTGCAGGCAGTATCTTCTCCGGTCCTTGCTCAGTCTGTTCCATGTGTTTCTTCGACTCTTTTCACTCCTCAGTTGACCTCACCTCTACTCTCTTCTCCAGATCCGACCATCAGACACAACTCGCGAGATCCCCAGGATGGCAACGAAAGAATGCCGTTGGTCAGGGTTTGACAGATATACCCAGCAGGGAGCTAGCATACTCAGGTGTATGATTACTCATGGGTCCTCCCAGCGTGGGCAGGTGATTTTAGTTTTCGACTATGCGGCCACGTGCGGATGCTTCGACCAGCAGCGACAATGTAGATGATGGACTCCCCGGCACACTAGAGGTCACATCAGATGACTCTTAGCTGAAGGGGCATGCGTCGCACTCACACCGCGAGGGGGGGGTGGGGGGGGGGAGGGGGGGTTGCTGCACCGTTCTGGCAACCAGTGTGCAATGTGACAAATGTTGTGTGTCCTAGTGCTGTTCATATCCGTGCACCACGGTCTTCTTCCATCCCGCAGACCCTCCTAGATTATTCCCATCCAGCTTCGCACCCACTGTCTGTCCCAATCACATTATTACAGATCCCTCACTCCATATACCAAAACTGATAAAACTCAGGACAAACAAAACCAAGAAAACATAGCGAAGCATTTTCGTTTCACCATCATCTCACATGCTCAGGACACCAGCTCAGGTATCAATGCAGCGTCGTTCACTGGAACTGTGGGTGAAGGTAGGGGGGGAGGTGACTCTCGAGCAGAGGGTCTTGATGCGAAGCAGGAGGGGGTTTGTGGATGGGGAGGTGGTCAGGGTACTCTGCAAAGAGAATTGGGTCTGTGTAATCCGTTGCGGTGAACGAAGAATCACAATTGCATACATGTATGTGGAAACAGTGGCAACTTTGCCCGCTCTCATTCAAAATGTGTTCCAGTCCTACACTATCTCTGTCCCACCGAGTTTCCTGAATTTTTGTGTGGCCCAATCGCTTGCTAAAGCTATCCTGTCCTGGTACCTGTACAAGTTTTAGGTCCAGTAGATTTAGCGAGGAGAGGGCGGAGAATAGGGTTGACTATGCGAAACGATATATTCAACCAGCGTTAGTCGATTGGGCCAAATTGCCATAATTATTCTGTTCAATGAGACTCCGGATGAATTATGAAAATGAGATTGGAGGATGACGTGGAAATAAGTGAGCAGCTTGAGGAAAATGTGATATTTTGTAACAGGTCAAAAAGGCTCATTTCTCTGGCTCATAACTAGGGATGGTTCTTCCCTATGGTCATTACATGGTTTCATATGGGAAGACACTAAACTGACAGGACCTACCACAGTGAATTGACGCGAGTTATCCCTGAAAGTGGTGTCACAGGTAGAAGTGGTGGTAACTCAGAAGCTTCTTAGGTATGATGGGAGTTGATAGGGTAAAAGTCACGAGCTTATTTTTCTCCATGTGAAACGATTGGGGAACAGCGGAACCAGAGGACAATACATTAAGATGAAGGGGGAAAGGTTTAACATAAGAACATAAGGGGCGGAATCCATGATCATTGAGATGCGGTGGAAGTACTGGACACGAAGCTGCCAGAGAAGATAGTTGAGGGAGATACAATCACAGCATTTAAAATACCCTAGGAACAGGTGGCATGGATAATAAACGATTAGTGGCAATATTGACAAATATAGTGGAACAAATGGTGGTCACTAAACAATAGGCCCTGCACAAACAAGGTGGCCCATGGACTCCCTTGTTCTGTGCTCTATGGTAGGAGTCCTTGAAATTCTGCCCTGTTACTCAAAAAGGGGGGAGGGTGCGGTTTTGTGGGGCATGTGGAGTAAGGGACCGTTTCTTAAAGATGGGTGATCAGGGGAGATCAGAGTGATTGCCGAACAAATCTCAAAGGTCTGATGACTCTGTTGAAGTGTTTGCCACTCTTACTGTTACTTCTCTGTTTACTTTTATATTTGTGGACTTTATTCAGAGCCATATGGATTTTAGAATTTACGATAATGAGTAACAGTTAGAACGGAGACGAGGAAATTTTTCATCACATAGAGTGGTGAGTCTGTCTGGAATTCTCTCTGCCTCAGAATGAGGCGGTGCTTGGTCAGGTTTCTCTGAAACTTTCAATGCAGAGCGCTAGATAAGGCTCTAAAAAGATAGCGGATGTCAAGGGATACAAAAGTGCAAGGAACGGAGTACTGATTAAAGGATATTCACCCATGACATCCCAATTGAATCGCGGTGCTATGGGCATCGAAGGCCGAATGGCCTATCTCCTGCACGCTATTGTCTATTAGTGGCAGTCTCCCAGATGTCCACAAGGGAACCAATATCCCAGCGATCGATCGACTGAGAAGACAACGCCCAGAAACGTGTCTATTCTGTTCGCATGTGGAGGACACATCCGTCTAGGTACCTAAGCCACCTCACACCATTATCACCTGTCTCGCTCAGCCAGCTTTTAGAGAGGATGGGTAGTTTGTTCTGCAGTGGACAACCAATCGCCCCCTTCGGATCTGGATGATGTGGTTTGAGGGAACCAAGTATCTTGCACTCAAATTGGGCAGATGATCGTACGTGGAATGGTCAGACTCACAAATGCAACATCTCGAAAGCAACAGTGTGTCCTAAAACTGTCTTCTGAGGCGCGACTTTCATCATTGTTTCAGTCTTCTGTCTCTAGGAAGAAGCTCTATATTTCACCCGGGTCGTTAGACCTCATGTGGACTACGCAGTTGCAGCTTGGAACCCGTGTTTACCTACACACGATAAAAACATTTCATCACGAGCGTGGCGGGTGTCCCAAAGACAGGCTTCTAGCCGTTTTGGTTAACTACGAGAGAGAAGTTGAGTGTCACTACAACTTCTAGAATTCTCTGGGTGGAACCCTCTCCCAAGATCAGACGTGAAGCTCACCGATTTTTCAGCCCTGTTTCTTATCAAACAGGAAATTTAAATGGGTCCAGCTTAGATCTTAGATCACAATGACCTAGCACCAACCCCCATATTTCAATTAGGAGTTCAGAACCGAGTAGCCATTTTCGATCCAATTTTATGATCCCTACCACAAAGACAGATGTGTACAGCATCATTCGTTCCTCCACGCACTATGAAAAGCATGGAATAATCTCGCACCGGCGCGCGCGCACTGGTTGCCCAGCCTCGATGCAACTAAATTGAAAGTGGCCACTATTCTTCCAATAACCCTTTCTGGCTTAGGGGACCCCTCTCTATCACACCACCGTCCATTTTTAAATTCCAGCTAGAATATTAATGGAGGGACAGAGTCAACCAAGAACAAGCAACCAAGACCCTACTCCAGAAAAATGTTTCGTCATCCGCTGAGTTCTACCCCAGCACTTTTGTGTCTCTTTTTTTGTAAACAGCACCATTGCAGTTTCGATTATCTCTCCTACGTGGGGTTTCGTTTTGATATACAGTAACCCAACCAGCGAGATAGTACGAGCATGATGGCACAACAACACACTAGGGTCAATCATATGCCCTGTAAGGCAACACTCCAACGCCACACCACCTCTACCGGAGTGGCAATCAAGAGGGATTCTTAACGTGGTTGCCTGGATGGATGTGAAGACTTCAGTGAGAGGGGTGTAACTTGTACGGGGATGGAAAATTGGGCTGGTTCTTTTCCACAGAGGATTTAGACTAGGGCAGAGCAACAGCCTGAGGTGTTATGGGCACTAAAGATGTGAAAGAATGAAAGATGTCAGATCAGTGAATGTTCAAATGTATATTTATTGTCCGACATGTACAGTGGTGGAACAGTGAATTCATTTTTAGTACGTTTAAGTGTGTAGATACTATCCATGTCTCACTTACATCTTAGATCACAGTGCAAGTGTATAGAAATATTATAATAATGCACACAGTACACAAAAGTCACAGTCTTTGTAAGTGCAGTTTCTTAGTCCGATCACCATGAATTCCCCGTTGTCCTGGCGATGTTGCAAGGGTCTCAACCTGTGGCAAAGTATAAGGCTTGGTGTTGCCGCAACATCCTGACAGCTGCTCCACCGGCCTCCGTGCAGCTGCAGGTCACAATCGGTCCATCTCGCTCACAGTTTTGGGGTGGTGCACGACACAACCCATCTGTCAGGGCCTCCAGACGCCCACTCACCGTAAAGGTTGCACATGCCTCCTGCCAGCCGGTCTGCTTACTGCTAGGCTATCTCTTGCTCGGCTGCCACAGGCACCAGCCTGGTAATACGTGTGCAATGGTCCAGTGTGCACTGCAGACTCCCTCCAACCTCCTCCTTCACAGTTTTTCCTGGTCTTCCTGGGGCAAGCAGGGGCCCCTCTACTGGATCAGCTGTGGGTGAGTCAGGCCTGCTGTCGGGGTATGGCCTCTTGCCGGGGCACCCTCTTGCCGCATGCGGCTCATCAGGAGACCTTGCTGCTGTGCTTGGCTTGCACACCCTGCTGAGCACGGCTTGCTACAGCGGGTCTGGAGATTTATTATTGTCACATGTACCAAGGTACAGTGATAATCTTTTGTTGCAGGCAGCCTGGACTTGACTTGTTGGGGGGGGGGGGGGGGGGGGGGGGGTGCGGGGGGGCGGGGGGGGGGGGGGGGGGGGGGGGTTGCGGGCAGCGTCAGAGGAAAGTTGTGGATTTTCTTTTGTAAAACGGCAATCAATCTTTGAGTCAATGAATAGATTCGACTTTTGACTCGACCCCTCCCTCCGTCATACACTCCCCCCACCCCCCCGTCCACACGCCTCCCCCCCTCCCCTTGTGCGGCCCAATCAGACTGAAGATGGTGGCAATCAGCATTCTCTGGCTCTCTCTCCCTCGCCCCCTCTGTCGATGGCAGTGTGCAGCATTCTCCTTATGCTTCTGCTGCCGTTACAATTGGCAACCTCTCCTTCAAGCTGTTGCTGCCGTTACCATTGGCAAAGTCCCATTGTGATGTCATTGTCGCATACATCGAAACAAAAAACTCTCAACCCCCCCGCCTAACTCGGGGCCGCTTGTGTAAATGAGAGCCCATTGTGATTGGTGGACTGTGAGATAGCATTGTGACATCATCACTGGAAGCTGCTAGAAGACTCTCTCAGAAGCCGTTTTTGGCTTTTTAAAAAAAAACGTTAATTATCTATAACTTGTGAAATATAGCATAAAATCTGAAGGGAAAATGATTATCGCGATGACTGGAAAAATGTGATAAGATTCTATAAAATGTCAGCGCTACCCACACGTATATTTTGGGCGAAGATACAAAAAACACATACACAACACACACACACACACACACACATACACACGCGCACAGCACACAAAACACTGTACACACACACACACAAACACATGTACAAACACACACACACACACAACAATGCAAGATGAAGTCTTTATAAGTAAAATAATTATTGAGGATAATGTTTCGAGGTACTTGGCAACACGGTGATCAACATAAACCAAAGTCAGCATCATTTTGTAAGGGTATCATGCCTGACAAATCTTGTCTGTAACAGCAGGAATAACAAAGAGAAGTCATGGATGTTGTTTGCTTAGATTTTCAGAAGCCTTTGATAAGGGGGCCTGCAAAATTAAGCTAGCTAAAACATGATAGGAGCCCGTGGTAATTAGAAGCAAGTACAACATGTAATAAACGTTTGTCTGACTGACAGAAGGCAAAGATATAATATAAAGGATACCTTTTTCTGATTGTCCCTGCAAGTGATGAGTGTGTTTCCACAGCGCCTGTGTTGATTCAACTTATTTCTCCTGTTTGTATGTTAAAAGATCGGTATATAGAATTGATGGCATTGTGTCTAATTGGAGGATAATATGAAGATAGGCGGAGGACAGTAAGTATTGAGAAGCAGGGCCTACTGAAGAAGGCCTTAGAGCATCTGATGAAGGGTCTCGACCCCGAAACGTCGCTAATCTTCCTTCGCTCCCCTTAGCCATCTGAAGAAGGGTCCAACCCGAAAACGTCGCTTATCTCCTCGCTCCTTAGATGCTGCTGCAGCCCGCTGAGTTTCTCCCAGCCCTTTGTGTACCCTCGATTCTTCATCCACATCTGCAGTTCCTTCTTAAGACCTAGAACAAGTGACAGGTTTAGGGAAAGAAAAGTTGCAGATGGAATACAGCACAGTAAAGTTATGGTCATGCAACGTTGGTAGAAGAATATTTTCTAATGTGTGAGAGGAATTAATAAAATCTGAAGAAAATGCTGGAGTAACACTCAACGGGAACAGGCAGCATCTCTGGAGAGAAGGAAAGGTATGACTGGTGTCGAGACCAGCGGAATATTGTGACAACGTTTTGGCCCATATCTAGGAAGATGTGCACTTTGGAGAGCTCCATACTTTTTATATCATGATCCCGTGGAATAAAGGATGAGGAGTGTTTTGCTGACTGGGGCCCTGTATCACTGGAATTAGAAGGTCAAAGGGGGATCTACATTGAATCTTACCCAATAAGGAAAGGCCCAGGCAGAGTGGTAGTGGGAAGAATGTTTCCAGTAGAGGAGAGTCTAGGAACAGAGGGCACATCCTGAGGATAAAAGGGACGTAGCTCTAGCCATATGAAATTAGAAGAATCTATTAGCTGGACGAATGGTGAATCTTGAAATCATTGCCACAGACCGTGCATAGAGAGATAGTATGGCCAAGTCCAATTGCTATTTTATTAAAACAGAGTGATAGCCTCTTGATTAGTAAAGCATTACAGGCTAACATGGAAATGCAGGGGATGGAAATGAAAGGGACAATGCCATGATGGATCAAGGCCGATGGGCCGAATGCCAATTCTGCCCCTATGTCTTATGGTCTACTGGTTGTTTGTTTGGGTTGGACGGTTCCTCTCAGATATTGGTTGATGTATATTATGGTCTTGTGACACCTCCCGTCTCTCCCTCCTTTTCCTTTTTCCCCCCGAACTCCTCAATTCTCTAGCAGATCTGCAGTTGGACGCCACTCAGGCACCCAAAGGGAACCACGACTGGAGACCCTGGTCCCAGTTTGACCAATGCCCCAGCAGGGTCTGAAAGCTCAGGAATCAATATTGGGATGATTGATGGGAATGCCGCTCCCCATGGTCAGTCCTGAAGCTGGTCCCCACTCGAACTGCCCAGTCAGAGGTTAAGAAGGGAGAGTCACTGGGGGAGACAGGGTCAATGAGTGGTCGAGGTTTCTCTGGAGCAGGGGTTCTCAACCAGGGGGGAATTCCCCCCAGGGGAGGATTTCAGGTTTTCAGGGGGAGAATTGGGACCACAGATTAGCAAACTCAAACTGTTAGAATGTTGATCTTTTTATTGCCTTTACATATTATTTGGAATTCACTTTTTGACGCAGACAATCTTGGAAAGGGGGGGGGAATGACATTCTGACATATGGTGAAAGGGGTGCATGGGGCAAACAAGGTTGAGAACCACTGCTCTAGAGCTTGAAGTCATCCATTTCCTGCCCATCCTGGTGGCATATTTTCATGATTCCACTCCCACTCTCCCATCTCTTCACTTGTTCCAGGGCCCGAGGGTACTGGACCTGATGGACACAAAGAGTCAATAACTGGAGAACCCAGCGGGGCACCGTCCACTGCCCCAGAGGAAGAGACGTGTTCAGGTATCAGGTCTTGTGTGTGGTGGGGTCGTCAATCATAGTCAGTGTCCAGTGTCACCCCGTGTGGTCATCAGTCAGCGTCCAGTGTCCAGTGTCATCCTGTGTGGTCATCAGTCAGTGCCCAGTGTCCAGTGTCACCCCATGTGGTCATCAGTGTCCAGTGTCCAGTGTCACCCCATGTGGTCATCAGTCAGGGCCCAGTGTCACCCCGTGTGGTCATCAGTCGGTGCCCAGTCAGTACCTTGGGCCGTATCTGTCAGACTGGGTCCCGCTGTCCTTGTGTTGTCTTGGTTCCTGCCCTTGATCCACCACCACTACCATCGCTCTGTCACTGACTATGTCCCATGGGCCTTGTGTTGTCTGGGTTCCTGCCCTTGTCTCCACCACCACTACCATCGCTCTGACAACTGTGTTCACAGTGACCCTCATCCTCCCTCCTCACTCAGTGACCGCCCGCTGGTGAACGCATCCCAGTCAGTCTCCCACCGACCCCAGCCAGTCTCACCTCACCCCAGTCAGTCTCCTCCATCCCCAGTCAGTCTCCCCCCCGTCCCCAGTCAGTCTCCCACCGACCCCAGTCAGTCTCATCTCACCCCAGTCAGTCTCCCCCCCGTCCCCAGTCAGTCTCCTCCGTCCCCAGTCAGTCTCCTCCGTCCCCAGTCAGTCTCCTCCGTCCCCAGTCAGTCTCCTCCTGTCCCCAGTCAGTCTCCTCCGTCCCCAGTCAGTCTCCCCCATCCCCCAGTCAGTCTCCCCCCCGTCCCCAGTCAGTCTACCCTGTCCCCAGTCAGTCTCCTCTGTCCCCAGTCAGTCTCCTCCGTCCCCAGTCAGTCTCCTCCGTCCCCAGTCAGTCTCCTCCGTCCCCAGTCAGTCTACCCCCATCCCTAGTCAGTCTACCCCATCCCGTCAGTCTACCCCTGTCCCCAGTCAGTCTCCCCATCTCCCGTCAGTCTCAATAGACAATAGACACTAGGTGCAGGAGGAGGCCATTTGGCCCTTCGAGCCAGCACCGCCATTCAATGTGATCATGGCTGATCGTCATGATGTCCCCAGTCACTCGTCCCCGTCTCCACCCACTCCCCCACCATCCACTGTGCATAACCCTCCCATCGCCAGTCAGTCTCCCCCTCCCCAGTCAGTTCTTTGGTTTGAGGTTATGTGGTGGGTGTATCCCCACAATGGAGGAGGTGTGGAGGAGGGGTAAATATATCCCCACGGTGGAGGAGGTGTGGGAGAGGGGTAAATATATCCCCACGGTGGAGGAGAGGTGTGGGGGAGGGGTAAATATATCTCCACGATGGAGGAGGTGTGGAGGAGGGGGTGTGGATAATAATCCCCACGCGTGGAGGAGAGGTGTGGGAGGGGTAAATATATCCCCACGGTGGAGGAGAGGTGTGGAGGAGGGGTAAATATATCTCCACGATGGAGGAGAGTGTGGAGGAGGGGTAAATATATCCCCACGGTGGAGGAGATGTGTAGAGGAGGAGTAAATAAAAACTCCACGATGGAGGATGAGGTGTGGAGGAGGGGTAAATATATCCCCACGATGGAGGAGAGGTGTGGGGAAGGGGTAAATATATCCCCACGGTGCAGGAGGTGTGAGGGGATTCTCCTGGATGAAGGAGTGGTGGTTGAAATCCTTTGCATTCAGGTGGAAGATGCTTCTTAGATCCACTGTGGTGGGGGCGTGCTCTCGTGCGCGTGTAAACTTGTGGACATTCCACTGGGTGGTGAGTTCCCCGTTGTGTGGACGAGGGGATTTCCATGGTGGGGGAGGAAGGAGCTTCCCCTGGTGTTGGAGGAGGTGGTGTTACGTCCAATCCTGTGATTGAACAGCATGAGGCTGGACCTTTGCACAGTTTATGAGAGAGGTGATTTGGAAGGTATGTGTGGTCCTGGTGCTTGGGGATGGAGTTGGTATTGGGAGCTGGGATCCTCCTGGTGACGGGTTCTGCTGGTGTTGTGGGGATGGAGTTGGTGCTGGGAGCACGGATCCTCCTGGTGACAGGTTCTGCTGGTGTTGTGGGGATGGAGTCGGTGGTGTTAAGGGGAGGGAATCCCCTGGTGTTTAGTGCCGGGTTCTGCGGTGGTGGAGGAAGGACTAGTGCTCCTCCATCATGTGCCCCAGCTCTGGGCCTTGATCCCACACATTGCGGTCTCACCCTCACCATCCACTGCTATGGTCAACAGTTACGTGAGGATGTTGGAGGAAGCAGCTACCCATGTAAACAAAGAGTCCAGGTGGGGCGTCGATCACGTTGCAGTGGCTCCTACAGCCTGTCTGTCTTTTTTTATTTTTTGTCTAGTTAAATGTAGCTGTTCGTGTTTTTTTTTGTACTGTTTTTAACTGTGTATATGTGGGGGGTGCTCGGTGGGGGGGGGGGGGGGGGGGGAGGGGGAAACCTTTAAAATCTCTTCCCTGCACGGGAGACCCAACCTTTTCCCTGTCGGGTCTCCGTTGTCGTTGGGGGCCTAGTACCGTGACGGGTCTCTCGCGACCGGGGACGACTGGGGGGACGACCTCCTGGGGGCTCCAACGGAAGCCTGCTGAGGCTGCGGACTTACCATCGTGGGGCTGGCCGGCCTCGGAAACGTGGAAGCGTTGGTGGGTGGATCGCCGCTGCGGGCCCGACTACGGAGCTCCAGCTCCAAGCTGCGGCCTGACTCCGGAGCTCCAGCTCCAGCTTACAGTCCGTGGACTGTCGAGGATATCGGGAGCTCGCGGGTCCGGTCCGGTGCGAGACCGCTCTCCGGAAGCTTCACCGCAACACAATTTCTCCAGCCCGTGTTTGCAGGGGTTGGAACGACCCGGAGTTGGGGCCGTACCTTAGCCCGGCGCGGCTTTAATGGCCGGGGGACATTCCAGCACCCACCGGGGGCTCCAACTTTGTGGCTTTTGGGCCTAGAGCGGGGCCGTACATCGCCCGGCGCGGCCTCAATGGCCGTGGGACTTAACACCGCCGCCTGGGGCTTCGACATCGGGAGAGAAATGGTGCGGGGGAGGGAGAAGAACTTTGCCTTCCATCACAGTGAGGAGGAGAGTCACTCTGATGGATGTTTGTGTGAATTGAATTGTTTGTGTTTCTTTTAATGAATTGCTCTGTTTGTATGGCTTGTAGAAACAGAATTTCGTTCGAGCCTCTCTGAGGTTTTGAATGACAAGAAATAAAATCAATCGATCACAAGGATTAACAGACCGGAAAAAAGGGGGAAGAGGGGAAGGAACTGAGCAGAAGATCCTGCATTTGGATCATCAACATGAGATTGTGTGAGTGTGGGGTGTGGGATGGCGTGGTGGGGAGGGGTAGGCAGGTTGGGTGTGGGGTGGAGTGGGAAGGGGTAGGCAGTGGATTGGGAAAGGGGTAGGCAGGTGGTGGTGTGGGGGACTGGTTGGGGGTGTGGGGTGTGAAGATGAGGTGAGTGTGGGGTGGTGTGGGCTGTTAGGCAGAAATGCGGTGTGGAGTGTGGCTGTTGGGCGTGTTGGGGTGGGCTGGGGGCGTGGGTTGGTGATGGGGGGTGTGGTGGGCTGTTGGGCGAGTGTGGTGTGGTGGTGGGGTGTTGGGCAGTGATGGGTGGGGTGGTGTTGGGGTGGACAGTTTTGGGCAGTGTGGGGTGTGGTGTGGGGTGTGGTGGGACAGTGGAGTGGGCGTGTGGGTGTGGGGTAGTGTTGGGGTGTCGGGGGTGGTTGTGGGCGTTTGGGCAGTGGGGTGGTGGGCGCGTGGGCTGATTGGGACTGTTGGGCAGTGTGGGGTGGGTGTGGGCGTGGACTGTTGTGGGGATGTGGGGTGGGTGGTGTTTTTGGTGTGCGTGGGTGTGGCGGTGGGGTGCCTTGGGGTGGGGTGGAGGTGGGGTGGGGTGGGGGGTGTGAGGGGACCTGTTCTTGCGGCTGGGCAATGTGTGTGGAAGTGTGGGGTGGGTGTTGGGAGGTGTGGGGGTGGGTGCATAGGGCACGTGTGGGGTAGGTGGTGGTTTGACAGGAATCCAAGCTAATATTTTGTCGATGACTATCCTCTTTAATTCTGTCAATTATCTTTCATTTACACAAGTTGATTATTTATCAATGATGTGATTGATGTAATCATGAGTTTTCATCTGATGTACACCTATACCGTTTCCTCATATTTCTGTTACAATCTGAAGTACAACATTTTTGCGTTCATTACACAGTTTGTTCAAAAAGGAATATTGCAATTTCTATTTGTTTGTTCAGCGGTAACTAGCAACTTTTAATTTACTAAAGTTATTCAAAGTAAAAACAATAAAAATACAAAGTAAATCCACGCCGTTCTCAGTTAACTTGCTGAGAAAGGAGATCCGCTGGAAATCAAACTGCACGATACTGGCTTTTTTCACTGGAGTTTAGAAGGTGAGGGGGGAATCTTTATAGATAAATTTAAAATTATAAAGGACCTGGACAAGCTAGATGCAGGGAAAAATGTTCCCAATGTTGGGCGAGTCCAGAACCCAGGCTCCCAGTCTTAGAATAAGGGCGAGGTCATTTAAGTACTGAGGTGAGAAAAACTCTTCACCCAGAAGAGTTGTGAATTTGTGGAATTCCCGGCCACAGAGGGCAATGGAGGCCAAGTCACTGGTTGGATTTTAAGAAGAGAGTTTAGAGCTCTAGCCAGCTAGTGGAGTCAAGGGATATGGGGAGAAGGCAGGATGGGTTATAGATAGGGTACGATCAGCCATGATCACAATGAATGGCGGCGCTGGCTTGAAGGGCCGTTCTGCCTCCTCTCTGCACCTACTTTCCATGTTTCTATGATCGGCCACAAACTGGTGCTGCATGATGACCAGTGTAGGGGGTTTATCTGGCGTTACAGGATGATGGTGTAGAGTGGTCATACATTGTCAGGCAATGGCGATGGATCAATAATGCTGACAATTCCTGTGTGAGTCTGCTATGGTTCTCCCAGCCTGTGAGCTGATTTCATTGAGGGAGGATCTAGAACGGTGGAATGGATACATACCTTTGTGTGGTCTGAGATACGTGGAGAATCTACCCACACACCCACCACAACCTTAGGGAGGTTGAATGAAAGGGGAGTGTAACAGTAATTACATGAACCTAAACTCCATTCAGTATTGCAGCAGGTCTTGGAGTTCAAGTGAAATGCTCATGATGTGACAGAACAAGTAGATAGGGTGTAAAGAAAGAGTATGATGTGCTTGTCGTTACTTGCTAAGTGGCATTGATTGGAAGAGTCGAAAGAAAGGTTTTCATGCTGCCCTTTGGATTTTGGTTTAAAATACATTTGGAAAGGATCCTCCCCATTACAGAAGATGTGGAAGGCATTGAAGAGGGTGTGCAGAGGAAGGTATGGAGGTACGGAAGATGGAGTTGAGGGATGTGACTACAGGAAAAATTCAAAAGATATCTCAAATTAATGGGAAGGATCAAGCTCGAGAAGGGACAAACAGAGTATAGGGTCAGGGCCAATTGCGAGCGGTGTGAGGGCGGGAAGTGAATTACGGAGGTCAAAGTTAGCTGTATATGAATGCGCGTAAGTATAGACAGAAATAAAGGGGAAGAGCTAGAGCTCAGTTAGAAATGTGGCAAGTATGATGTGTGGGAATTACTGACGGACATTGGCTGCAAGAGGGCCTGGGCTGGGAACTGAATATTCAAGGGTTACCTCCTATCGAAAAAAAGACAGACAGGTGGGCCAGGAGGGGGTGGTGTTGCACAAAAAAGTATCAAAGAGGTGGAGCAGTTAGAGAGGAGGGTTGAAGAAGGGTCTCGACCCGAACGTAGCTATTCCTTCGCTCCTTAGATGCTGCTGCACCAGCTGAGTTTCTCCAGCTTATTGTGTAACCTTGATTTCTCCAGCATCTGCAGTTTCTTCGTTAAACACTTTGTCTACCTCACTGCGACATTCCTCAGGTATGGCCCTACATTTGATAGAGTTCTCTCCTCCCTACGGAGAGCAGTTTTCACAACCTTCCTCTCTAACTGCTCCCCTTTCTGTGTACTTTTTTTGCTTTATCTTTCCATTCATGTTCTTTATACTTCCCATCACCAAGTCTATATCTCTCGTTTTCCTGATCCCGACCAGTCGAAGAAGGAGTCTCGACCCGAAACGTCGTCCTATCTCCTTCGCTCCTTAGATGCTGCTGCACCCGCTGAGTTTCTCCCAGCTTTTTTGTGTAACCTTGAAAAATTATGGAAGCAGCTATGTTACAAATGTCTGATGATATGAAGAGAAGGAACCAAAGACTTCGTTGTAGTGGGGCAATTGGCTAAAATGTCCTGGTAAATGCCTCGATTTGAATGGCCATGAGGTTTTTTTTCCCAAAAAGACGCAGACAGAATTTAAGAATAGTTGGAGTGAAGAGGGAAAAGGGGGTGGGGGAGGATCCTTGTGCGTTCGATTGCCAACTTACTTAAAACAAAGTCACTCAACCTGGACCCACCAAACCGATATAGAAGTGCGCACATGGGTGCGAAGAGGCACAATCAAGGCACAGTGGCCCACTCCATGACAGTTCATAGTGAAATTCCGTGACATTTTCAGCTTTGGGACAGATATTATGAACAAAAATCCAATACAGGAAAGAATATGATGTTTGGAATGAGTCTCATAAGCTATTCAGTAAATTATCATATAGAAAATCGTCAAAAAAAACGAGAAATGTTCTCAAACACGAAAGATCCTGAAAGGCAATCAAAATGTAAGATATGGATAATGTACCCAGCTAAAATGAGGATTACTATAACGGTAGGCCGTACGTGCGTTTTACTGACGCAGATGAAAGCATGGCAAACTGCTCAAGACATCGTAAAAGAGCTAGGTTGAGAAGTAAATCACTACGACTGCCAGGACAAGGTTTTTTTACATAGATATCGGCGGAGGGGAAGCTGAGGAAATATGACTTTTTAAAAGACTAAGATGGCGCAGCTCCTCCACATGCTGGTGTCTAGACATCTTATCTTCTTTGGAATGTGAACTCAAGGACATTCTTTGTTTCATCTCGAATGAAATACGGAACAACAAGGGTGCGGCTGTTTGGAGAACTTAATACAAACGGACTTGAAAAACATTTTGAATTAAAGTCTTTATAAATTTTAACTCTGCACTAATACAGAAATGAATGAATTAACATAGTAACAGCAATTGAATCTAATGGGAATTGTTACAATGGTAGAATGTAATAATGTATTATAACGATTGAGGAGGGGCGGGGGGGCTAATTTTTTTAAAGTCTGTTATTAATCTAACTCAGATAATATACTAGGCTTCAGTTCTAATTATGCTTGGGAGGAGGTGAGAAGATTCAGCTCCTTGGCAAACAGCCAGGAGTCTGACTGGTTAACCCCTTCCAACCAGCAGTTTATTATTACTGAATATGAAGCAAATGTAAAAACTGTTAGCCTAAGTAAAGGATAGATAATCCGAAGACTTAATTAGATAAGACTTAATTAGATATATATAACAGTGGCTTGCAAAAGTTTAATTTTTCATACCTTGACACTTTTCCACATTTGTCTCTTTACAACCACAAATGTAAATGTATTTTATTGGGATTTTATGTGATAGACCAACACAAAGTGGCGCATAATTATGAAGTGGAAGGAAAATTTATACATGGTTTTCAAATTTTATTACAAATAAAACTGAAAAGTGTGGCGTGCAAAGGTATTCAGCCCCTTTACTCTGATACCCTAAATAAAATCCAGTGCAAAACCAATTGCCTTCAAAGTCTCCTAATTAGTCCCACTTGTGTGTAATCTAATCTCAGTATAAATACAGTGCTGTTCTGTGAGGCCTCAGAGGTTTGTTAGAGAACCTCATTACTGAACAAACAATGTTCCTTGGGCATCATGAAACCCCAAGGAACAAACCAGAAAGGTAGGGATAAAAGTTGTGGAGACGTTTTTTAAGAGCGGGTTAGGTTATAAAAGAATATCCCAAGCTTTGACATCTCACGGAGCACTGTTAATCATCATCCGAAAATGGAAAGAGTATGGCACAACTGCAACCTACAAGGACTTGGCCGGTTTCTCCACCTAAACCGGACAGGTCCGGGCAAGGAGAGGCAGTTGGATCAAGAGAAGCAAGCCAAGAGGCCCCATAGGTAACTCTGGAGGGGCCTGCAGAGATCCACAGCTCAGGAGGGAGGATCTGTCAACAGGGACAAAACTATTAGTCGTGACCTCCACAAAGTAGGGCCTTTGTGGAAGAGTGGCAGAAGAAAAGCCATTGTTGAAACAAAGCCATAAGATTGTCCCGTTTGCCAGTTTCGCCAAAGCCATGTGGGGGACACAGCAAACATGTGGGAAGGTGCTCTGGTCTGATGAGACAAAATTGAAGGTTTTGGCATAATGCAAAAACGCTATGTGTGGCGGAAAACTAACACAGCACATCACCCTGAACACACATTCCACTGTGAAACATGGTAGTGGCAGAACCACAAAACCCAAAACATCATGCTGTGGGGATGCTGTTCTTCAGCTGGACAGGGAAAGTTGAGTCAGAGTTGATGGGAGAAGGATGGAGCAAAATACAGGGCAATTTTGAAAGAAAACCTGTTAGGTTCCAAAAGACCTTGAGACTAGGGGCGGAGGCTCACCTTCAGCAGGACATCGTCCCTAAACATACAGCAGAGCTACAATGGAATGGTTTAGATCAAAGATATTCATGTGTAGATGCCCAGTCAAGTCCAGACCTAATCATTGTGAATCTCTGGCAAAGACTTGAAAATTGCTGTTCACAGGACGCGCTTCCATCCAATCTGACTGAGCTTGAGCTATTTGCAAGAGAATGGGGCAAAAATTTCAGACTCTAGATGTGCAAAGCTGGTAGAGAAATACCCCAAAAGACTTGCAGCTGTAATTGCAGCGAAAGATGGTTCTACAAAGTATTGACTCAGGGGGGCTGTATGCCTTTTGCCGCCAACTTTTCTAAGTTTTTTATTTGTACTAAAATTTTGGAAAACCATGTATCATTTTCCTTCACACTTCATATGATGCACACTTTCGTGTTCGGTCTATCATATACAATCCCAATAAAATACATTTACGTTTGAGGTTGTATATATATATACACAGTGGCTTGCAAAAGTATTCATACCCCTTGAAATTTTCCACATTTTGTCACGTTACAACCTCAAACGTAAATGTATTTTATTGGGATTGTATATGATAGACCAACACAAAGTGGTGCATAATTATGAAGTGGAAGGAAAATGATATATATATTGTAACTGTGATATATATAATTCGGATTTGAATTGGCCCTGCCTCCCTTTTGCAAGATTTCTCAAGGGAGCGGAGCTAAGTGTATATTAACAACAACGGAAGTCAACAAATTTGTAACTACCACCATTAGGTGGCTAATTTGTCACAGTGTCGTTATTTTTAGACACTGTAATATCACTTTAAAAAAAAAATGTTATCACAATAATTTACACTTTTTTGTCTTTTCGCTTAAGGACAATTTTAAAAGGGATGTACCAACAGAAGTTAATAGTGGCAAATGCTCCCCAACACCCAGAGACCCTGATGTATTGTTTGCATGGTATGATTCAACAGGTATCAAAGTAATTTAAAATGCAGGACGAATAACAAAAGAAACTTGGAAGGAATCACATTTTGTAGTTGGAATATAAGGGGTGTTAAAGAACAATTCAAAGGGGTTAAGATTTTTGCACAATTGAAATCGCTCAATTCAGACCCATAATCTTCTTGCAAGAAAACACATCTGAAAATGCAAGCTCAGACTAGATTGAAAGGCAAACTGGATAGGTCATAACATATCTGTCTTCATATACTCTCTAATCTAGAGGCACTGGAATTTATTATTCGTAAAGGATACCATTTAAATCAAAGAACTATCACAACAGACAAGGAAGGAGATTCTTAAAGTTGCCGGAGAGATTCATGGCTACCTAATTTACACATGTTAAATATGTTACGGCTAATTTTGATAACCCCCAATTTTTAAATAAATATCTGAATATAATTTCGGAGTTTAATTTCAAAATGTGGGATAATTGAGGGAGATTTTAATTGAGTTTTAGATCCATTATGGGTAAAATCCACACAACAAAAGAGGGGTAAACACAAATCTAAAACTAGTGAATTCCTAACATACCATACATAAAAAACACAAATATAACAAATGTTTGGAGTTCGCTTAACCCAGCTGGAAGGGAATTACTGTTCTATTAACGGTACACAAAACTTACTACGTATTGACTATTTTCTAGTGGACACAAAAACTAATTCCTTACACAGATGACTCAAAATATCATAACAGCATAATTTTAGATCACTCCCCATTAACTTTTTTTTTAAACTGGAAGGAATGCCTAATAAAAAATCATTTTGGAGGTTTAATCCTCAAATTCTAAATGACCTACAAGGTGGTATATATTTAAAACAACAGATGGAATTTTTTTTCGAGACCAATGGCACCCCAGATATTTCACCCATTTTACTATGGGAATCTTTTAAAGCATTTATCAGAGGATCTATAATTTCATATCAAGCTTTTCAAAATAAAAAGAATAAGAATGAACAAATGCAGTTTTCACTTTTGGCACGCCAACTGAAAAAACGGGAAAAAGATCATACGATTTTAAAGATTAAATCAGATAAAGGCGAATTGTCTAACACTACCTAATGATTTTAATTAAAAGATTTGCCTAAATTTTATCAAAATTTAAACACATCTAAAACGTCAGCAGATAGTACTAAAGTTATAGAGTTCTTGGATAACTGTAATCTCCCAAAACGTAACCCGATTGAACAGAGGATTATTAGGAGCTAAAGGAAATAGAAGAAACAATAAACTCATTGAAGAATGGAAAAAACAACAGGACCAGATGTGTATTTTTAGTAATTGAATTTCATAAAAGATTTTATGAGAGAATGTTTCACCATGTTTACATTAAATGTTATACATATGCTTGCAAAGGACAAAGATTACCAGAAGACATTAGCGGATATCAACTATTACACGTATTACCTAAAAGAGATAAGATTTAGAAGACCCTGGTTCATAACCAGAGCCATTGCACTGTTAAATACAGATCAAAAAATACTAGCGAAAACCTTAGCGTAGAAAGAAGATTAAGAAAATATGTAAGTAAATTAAAAAATGCGGAATCAAACGGGGTTTTATACCTTAAACCCCCAAGAGATACACATTCAATAAATCTGTTTAACCACTATAACCATATAACATTTACAGGCATGGAAACAGGCCCGCTCGGCCCTTCCCAGTCTGTGCCGGCATTTGTTTTCCCCTAGTCCCATCTACCTGCACTCAGACCATTACCCCTCCATTCCCATCCCGTCCATATACTATCCACCTTTACTTTTTAATACAATGGCATTCATATAAAACTGAGAACAAGACTTATCCAATTATTTCACTGGGACACAGAAATAGCTTTTCGGATCAAGTGAAATGGGATATCTGGTTTTAAAGTTTTGCAATAAATTTCAACATGGAGGAGGAATTTTATCTTCATGGGTAAAAAACAATTATTGACAGGCCCACTGCTAGAATATTAAAACTAATAACAGTTGGTCTCAGAAATTTCAATTATCCATGGCAATAGAAGGGATGTTCACTATCATCTTGCTTTTGCTCTTGTCAATAAGTTAGAACCTCTGCTGAAAGCATTAGAACACATCCGAACATCCATGGTTATAATACAAATGCTCAAATAACAAAATATTGTTATACGCAGGATGATGTACTAATGTACATCCACAAAATCAACAAATCAGCATACCAAATATATTAAAATCTAATGTAGGAATTTGAGATCATTTTCAGGATATAGATAAATTGGAATAAAAGTGAAATTTATGGCGATAAAAACCTCAAGACTCAACACATCTGCTAAAATTCCCTTTTAAAATGGCTACAGAAAAATTTAAATATTTGGGAATCGAAATTACCAGAAAATATAAATCTTTATTTAATGCAAACTATATGCCCCTACGTAACAAATTAAATGTCCTGATTAAGTTTTGGAAAACTCTTCTGATGTCTTTAATAGGACGAATAAATGCTAGAAAAATGATCTTCCTACCACAAATTTTATATCTATTCAAATCAATACCAAAATACTTACCTAAAAATTAAAAGAAAAACTGGATTCAGATATTTACAAATTTTATTATGGGGGACTATAAATCTCCATAGAAATTCAAAGAAGGACATTTGTGCAAAACCTAAAGAATTTGGTGGGATTAACACTCTTAATATTTTCGTATTATTATTGCGGCAGCACAAATGTCAAAAATTTGTTCACCTGGTGGGACAACTCTGGCCCAAGGGGGTTGGATTTGGATAGTAATGGAGAGAGAGGATTGCGCCCCTTTTAATATAGGAGCTATCCTTCTCTCACCAACAAAATATGAATATTACAATATTTACAGTTAAATATCCAATTAGTCATAGAACGATTAGATTTGGAAAGAAATAAAATTAACCCTTAAATTACGAAATTTATCACCTCATCCCTATAGTTAATAATCCATCATTTAAACCTTCCAGTATTGATAAATCATTTACTTTTGGAAAGACTAGAATTAAAAACGTTTGGAGACATGTTTATAGTATGAAAATGGAAATTTCTTACCATTCCAACAACTACAACTTAAATACAATTTGAGAAGTAATCAATATTTGAAATATTTTCAAATTCGTGAGTATTTGGAAAAATATTCACAAGAATATCAAAATTTGTCCCCAGACTTAATAGACGAAGCAATGAATATAAAGGTGGACTCAAATAATTTAATATCATACTTGTATAATATTATTCTAAATATAGAAATACCATCATCCGATAGAATTAGAAGAGATTGGGACCAGAACTAGCTATAAAAATCTCGGGAGATGGGATAAGCACTTGCTATATGTGCACAAATGCTCGATCAATGTAAGACATAATCTAATCCAATTTAAACCCTACACAGACTATATTATTCAAAAACTAAAATAAGTAATTATTTTCCAAATGTCTCCCCAATTTGTGATAGATGTCTATCCCAAGAAGCCACCATAGCGCATTCCTTTGTTTTTTTGAATAAAAATCCAAACGTTTTGGAATGAAATCTTTGAAAATTTTACAAAATTATTCAAAATGGAACTGAAACCAAATGCAGAATTGATTATTTTTGGAACAATGGAAGTCAGCTTCATATAAAACTTGTGGATTTTCAAAAATATACGAAAACGTTAAATAGATGTATTTGGGATTGAGATTCCTCCTCTGCAGGAAATTCAGACCATTTCCAAAATGGTTTGATACATGGTTTCCATTATCGACTTATACAAGTGGGGGGTGTAATACAACTCTGATAATAAACAGTATCAGGACCTGGTGAGGGGTGTGTAAAGATACGAAGTAGGTACACCCCTTTTATCTTAGCTTATTTTACTTTCTTATATTTTTCTCTTTCTTTTCCTTTGGTTTTCTTTTTATTCTTTCCTTGTGTTTTTACGCTTCCACGGGAGAAGGGGCTCTTCCTGATCACTCTCTCACGCACTTACTATCTGATCTAACTTTCTCTATTCTTCTTCTTCTTAAAGTTTAAAATAAGAAGTGGTACAGGAAATGTATAATGGTATTTTTGGCATATCATTGTAATGTACATTACATCTATCGAATAAAATTTAAAAAAAAATTGGCATGTAGCAAAAGTAATGCTGTGTTATGGGAGAGAATAACAAAAGGTTGTTATGGGAGATTTCAACATGCAGGTAGACTGGGAAAATCAGGTTGGTACTGGACCCCAAGAAAGGGACTTTGTAGAGTGCCTTCGTGATGGATTCTTTGAACAGCTTGTATTGGAGCCTACCATGGAGAAAGCAATTCTGGATTTAGTGTTATGTAATGAACCAGATTTGATAAAGAACCTTGAGGTTAATGAGCCATTTGGAGGTAGTGACCATAACGTGGTCAGGTTTAATCTACAATTGCAGAGGGAGAAGGGTAGATTGGAGGTGACAGTGTTACAGTTGAATAAAGAGGACTATGGGGCCATGAGGGAGGAGCTGGCCAAAGTTGACTGGAAAGATACACTAGCAGGGATGACAGTAGAACAAAAATGGCAGGTATTTCTAGGAATAATACATAAGGTGCAGGATCAGCACATTCCTAGGAGGAAGAAAGATTCCAAGGGGAGTAAGGGGCGACCATGGCTGACAAGGGACGTCAGAGACAGTATAAAAATTAAAGCGAAGAAGTACAACGTAGCAAAGATGAGCGGGAAGCAAGAGGATTGGATAAGTGTTTAAAGAACAACAAAAGATAACTAAAAATACAATACGGGAGAAAAGATGAGGTACAAAGGTAAGCTAGCCTAGAATATAAAGCAGGATAGTAAAAGCTTCTTTAGGTATGTGAAGAGGAAAAAATTACTTAAAACCAAAGTTGGACCCTTGAAAACCGAAAAAGGTGAATTAATTATGGGGAACAAGGAAATGGCAGAACTTTGGATCTGTCTTCACTAAGGAGGGCACAAACAATCTTCCTGATATAGCAGTGGCCAGAGGTTCTGGGGTGATGGAGGAACTGAAGGAAATCCACATTAGGCAGAAAATTGTGTTGGATAGACTGATTGGACTGAAAGCTGATAAATCCCCATGGCCTGATGGACTGCATCCCAGGGTACTTAAGGAAGTGGCTCTAGAAATTGTGGATGCATTGGTGATAATTTTCCAATGTTCTATAGACTCAGGATCAGTTATGTGGATTGGAGGGTAGCTTATGTCATTGCAGTTTTTAAGAAAGGCGCGAGAGAAAAAGCAGGGAATTATAGACCAGTTAGTCTGACATCGGTGGTGGGGAAGATGCTGGAGTCAATTATAAAAGATGAAATAGCCGCACATTTGGATAGCAGTAACAGGATCGGTCTGAGTCAGCATGGATTTATGAAGGGGAAATCATGCTTGACTAATCTTCTGGAATTTTTTGAAGATGTAACTAGGAAAATCGACAAGGGAGAGCCAACGGATGTAGTGTACATGGACTTTCAGAAAGCATTTGATAAGGTCACACATAGCAAATTAGTGGGTAAAATTAGGGCACATAGTATTGGGGGTAGAGTTCTGACATGGATAGAAAATTGGTTGGCAGACAGGAAACAAAGAGTCGGGATTAACGGGACCCTTTCAGAATGGCAGGCAGTGACTAGTGGGGTCCGCAAGGCTCGGTGCTGGGACCGCAGCTATTTACAATATACATCAATGATTTGGATGAAGGGATTCAAAGTAACATTGGCAAATTTGCAGATGACACAAAGCTGCGTGGCAGTGTGAACTGTGAGGGGGATGCAATGAGAATGCAGGGTGACTTGGACAGGTTGGGGGAGTGGGCAGATGCATGGCAGATGAAGTTTAATGTGGATAAATGTGAGGTTATCCACTTTGGTAGCAAAAAAAGGAAGGCATATAACTATCTAAATGGTGTCAAGTTGGGAAAAGGGGAAGTACAACGGGATCTGGGGGTCCTTGTTCATCAGTCTATGAAAGTAAGCATGCAGATACTGCAGGCAGTGAAGAAAGCGAATGGCACGTTGGCCTTTATAACAAGTGGAGTCAAATATAGGAGCAAAGAGGTCCCTCTGCAGTTGTACAGAGCCCTAGTGAGAGCACACCCGGAGTATTGTGTGCAGTTTTGGTCCCCTAATTTGAGGAAGGAAATTCTTGTTATTGAGGGAGTGCAGCGTAGGTTTACAAGGTTGATTCCTTGGATGGTGGGACTGTCATATGCTGAGAGAATGGAGCGGCTGGGCTTGTACACTCTGGAGTTTAGAAGAGAGAGGGGATCTCATTGAAACATATAAGATTGTTAAGGGTTTGGACATGCTGGAGGCAGGAAACATGTTCCTGATGTAGGGGAATCCAGAACCAAGGGCCACTGTTTAAGAAAAGGAGCAAGACATTTAGAACGGAGACGAGGAAACACTTTTTCTCACATAGAGTTGTGAGTCTGTGGAATACTCTGCCTTAGAGGGTGATGGAGGCAGGTTCTCTGGATGCTTTGAAGAGAGAGCTAGATAGGGCTCTTAAAATAACAGAGTCAGGGGATATGGGGAGAAGGCAGCAACGGGGTACTGATTGGGGATGATCAGCCATGATCACATTGAATAGGCTGGCTCGAAGGCCTACTCCTGCACCTATTGTCTATTGTCAATACCCCATTCCCCCACTTGTAACAAGGGAGAGTCCCCCTAGTCCCAATCTTCCACCCAACCAACCGTCACATACAACAATCCTCCGTCATTTTCGCCACCTCCAACGGGATCCCACCACTCGCCACATCTTCCCATCTCCCCCCGTCTGCTTTCCACAAAGACTGCGTCTGCTTTCCACAAAGACCTCCATAACTCCCTGGTCAATTCTTCCCCTCCCCCATTCTTCCCTTCCCACCCGCACCACCCCCTCCCAGGGCACTTTCCCTTGCAACCGCAAGAAATGCGACACTTGTCGCTTTACCTCCCCCCTTGACTCCATTCAAGGACCCAAGCAGTCATTCCAGGGGCAACAGAGGTTCACCTGCACCTCCTCCAACCTCATCTATTACATCCGCTGCTCTAGATATCAGCTGCTTTACATCGGTGAGACCAACCGTAGGCTTGGTGATCGCTTTGCCAAACAGCCCCGCTCGGTCCTCATTAACCAACCTGATCTCCCGGTGGCTCAGCACTTCAACTCCCCCTCCCATTCCGAATCCGATCTTTATATCCTGGGCCTCCTCCATGGCCAGAGTGAGGACTACCATAAATTGGAGGAGCAGCACCTCATATTTCGCTTGGGCAGTTTGCAACCCAGCAGTATGAAAATTAACTTCTCTAATTTCAGGTCCCTACTTTCTCCTCCACTTTTCAGCTGTCCCTCAGCCCACTGTCTCCACCTCTTCCTTTCTTCTTTCCGCCCCCCCCCACCCTCACTTCAGTCTGAAGAAGGGTTTCGACCCGAAACGTTGCCTATTTCCTTCACTCCATAGATGCTGCCTCACCCGCTGAGTTTCACCAGCATTTTTGTCTACCTTCCATTTCTATACTTTTTGGTTTCACACTGTAGAAATTACAGCTGTGTTTATTCCAGTCCCCCCCTCCCCATATCAGGGTACCATAATATTTAGGACACAGCAATGTCATGTCATGTTATGTCAAAGATAAATACCCTACTGAAGTGACATCATATAGACCTATATCAATGTTAAATGTAGATTTTAATATTTTTCCAAAATATTACCTATGAGATTGGAAAATATTTTACTGAAAATTATCTCTGAAGATCAGACAGGTTTTATTAAATGTTAGGCGATTAATGAATATTGTATATACAGCGTGTAATAAAACCCCAGAATGTGTCATCTCACTCAATGCCGAGAAGGCGTTTGATAGAGTATAATGGGATTATTTATTCAATACACTTGAAAAATTTAAGATTGTTACAAAAGGTATTTCTTGGATCAAGCTGATATATCATATACCTCAGGCTTCTGTATTTACTAATAATCAGAGATCCCCTGTTTTCAGGCTCTTTCGAGGTACCAGACGGGGCTGTCCCTTAAGTCCTTTACTATTTGATATTGCTTTCGAATGTTTAGCCTCCGCTATTTGGGAATCCCCTAATTCTTTTGGTATTGTCCGTGGGAATAAGACACATAAGCTATCTCTTTATGCATATAACCATATAACATATAACCATATAACAATTACAGCACGGAAACAGGCCCTCTCGGCCCTTCCAGTCCGTGCCGACCATTTGTTTTCCCCTAGTCCCATCTACCTGCACTCAGACCATACCCCTCCATTCCCTTCACATCCATATACCTATCCACTTTACTTTTAAAAAGTGCCGGCCAACTTGTTCCATCTACTCAGGGTCTCAACCTGAAATGTCACCCATTCCTTATCTCCAGAGATGCTGCCTGTCTCCCTGAGTTACTCCAGCTTGTTCTGTCCCATCTACCCATGTGCCTGCCCAAATGTATTTTCAATGTTGTTATAGTACCTGCCTCAAATACCTCCTCTGGCCGCTCGTTCTACATACCCACCATCCTCAGGGTTGAAAAGTTGCCTCTCAGTTTCCTATTATTTTCCTTCTTACTTTTCAGATTCACTCGCCCCCTTGAAATAGCCTAAGTACCACCCTGATTGTCTCTCCAATTAAAAAGGAGCACCCCTCTGCTGTAACCCCCACCTCTCTACATCATGTAGGGTTTGTGCCGTGATGAATGAGCTGCCAGTCATGTCGCTCCCTCCGCCCCGTTTCTGTAATAACTGCATTCTCTCGGGCATGGGTGTCATCAGAAACAGATCAGGTTTAGAACATAGATAACATATGATTTGTTATTGTTCATTTCTAACCCTGAGAAATATATTCCGGCAATAGTAGCATTACTTAATCAATTTAGTCATTTTTCAAGTTATAAACTAAATCTTAGTAAGAGTGAGCTTTTTCCATTAAATAATCTTGTTTCGAATTATGGATGGTTTCCACTTAGATTGACTACCGAAAGTTTTACTTATTTAGGTATTAAGATCATCAAGAAACACAAGGATTTATTTAAAGCTAATTTTATGCCTTTATTAGTAAGATTAAACGAGAACTTACCAGTTCGAAGTTTGATTGTTATTTTATGAGGAGTAACGCTGAGGGATTACGTGAAGAACCCCGCCTGGCGCTGGAAACGGCATACTTCAAAGCAGCGGCATGAAAAACACAGAACACAGATCAATGTTCACACACACACACACAACTTAAAGCCGGCAGGATATGCTTATAGGTTTACCTTCGTTTCAGGTCTTCTTGGTGTGCTTTGTTTGGTAGATTCATAAACATATATGATAATGCAATTTGTATCCACATGCAATTATAACGTAACATTTGCAATGTTTGCACTCTTATATTGATACTAAAGTTATCAGAATTATTATTTTCAATGTTTAAGTTTTTTGAATCATAGATAGAGTTAGAGTCCATTTGTTAAGGCATTTCAAGATTATTTATCTCCTGCCTTTATATTTTTTACAATTTTGGACAGATTATATATACATATACACATATATTCATACACACACATATATATATATATATATATTTATTAACATTTACATATATCCCTTTCCATAAATGGGATATTAATGAATGCATCTGATAACTTCTTGGTTAATATATTGTCCGTTTATAAGACGGTAACACTCTGAGCCCTATTATTGGCTCTATCATTAGATACTTAGAAAATGCAATCCACAAGGAATTCACATATATCTAATATGATAAAATAACTTTACTGTATATACAGACCTCCAATGTCTTATAACAAAATATTGTTTTTTAGACTTATTTCTGCAAATTGGCAGGTATAACACTTCTTTATACATAATTATTTTATTGATATATTGTTTATATTGTTAACATTCATAGACTTCTTTGACCATCAGCTGTTGTGATGGTCTGGTCAACCTGTAGATAGTCAAATTCATATTTTCATGTCATGGAGGTTTTTTGTACAACAATAAATTACTGCAGGGTTTCTCAAACCTGGAGATCCCAGTGGGTGCAGCAGTATCCAAAGAGCGAAGGGAGACAGGCAACGACCTAAGGTCGAGACCCCTTTTTTGACTTCAATAAATTGCTGCCACTATGAATCATCACTAGCAGTTCAAAATCACACAATATTTATGAAACCATAAAGGACCCGTATTTAGGCCACCAAAAATGCCTCTGGCAGTGTCCCGCTACATTTTCATCAGACACTGCCCTATTAACAAAAAATGAGGAACACAAAGAAATCTTTTCCTCATGTAATTGGGAGAAAAGCATCCACCTTCACTGCTCTTGGTTTAGCCCACAAGAAATATTCGAAAGATCGGTGATTTAATCTGTATGCAATCAGATTAATCGTAAGTAATCCATATTAATGACAATATGTTTTTTCTCCCAAATTTGTTATCTTCTGATACCATTGTCTCTTCCTTAGAGATAAACAGGTGGACTAAACTTTAAAATTATGCCACATCTGTTTAACTTAGATAATCCCATGATTGTTATTTGACTTATCTTGTGAACCACAATAAACATTTGAAAGATCAGTGATTTAATCTGTATACAACCAGATTAATCGTAAGTAATGCAAAATAATGACAATATGTTTTCCTCCCAAATTTGACCATTGTAACATATGCCACAGTGGTGGTATTGTTCATCTTGATACGACATGGACAGTTCCATAATAAAACAATTGATCTTTTAATCCATAACTCCTTATACTTCAACAATTAATTACGAATGTTTGGAAAATTTCTTAGGACAAACCATTTATGTTCGCCTGGTATTATTGTCTGCAGTCCGAACAAGAGACATAATCAATTATTGTTATAAGAATAGATATAATATTCTTATCTTTACCCAAACATTCACAGAAGCTGTACATCATCTCCAGCGGGTGTTCCAGCAGCGGCCCGGCATTGGCGCTCCGGCGGCTCCAGCGGGTGTTTCCAGCAGCGGCCCGGCATTGGCGCTCAGCGGTGTTCCAGCAGCGGCCCGGCATTGGCGCTCCGGCGCTCTCCAGCGGGTGTCCCGGCGGCGGCCCGTCTTCGGCGCTAGAGCGCCCGGCGACTCCGGCGGCTCTCCAGCGGCTCTCCAGCGGGGTTTCCAGCAGCGGCCCGGCATTGGCGCTCTAGCGGCTCCAGCGGGTTGTCCCTAGTTTTGTATTTTTGGCGGCGGCCCGCTGCGCCTTCGGCGCTCCGCGACTCCAGGGCGGCTCTCCGGCGGCTCTCCAGCGGTGCTCCAGCAGCGGCCCGGCATTGGCGCTACCGGCGGCTCCGGCGGCTCTTCCAGCGGCTCTCGGCGGGACATGTGCCCCCCCGCGGCGGCGGCCCGTCTTCGGCGCTCCCGGCGACTCCGGCGGCTCTCCAGCGGCTCTCCAGCAGGTGCTCCAAGCGGCGGCCCGGCTTCAGAGCTCCGGCGGCTCCAGCGTTCCCGTGGTCGATCCTGACTGGGAGCTGTGGTGGTGTTTCCGGCGTTCCTGGCGGCGGCGGCGGTGGCGGCCTGGCTTCGGAGGCTCGGCCGCGGGCCTGGTGGACGATGACATCGAAGGACTGGAATTGCCTCAGTACAGAGGGGGATCAAGTAGGGAAAATGACAAAGACCTTAAGACTTTTGCCTTCCACCACAGTGAGGAGGTGCTTGGTGAACTCACTGTGGTGGATGTTAAATTATGTGTTTATTGTGTGTTTTGTTTTAATTTATTGCGTGTTATGACTGCAAGGTAACGAAATTTTCGTTCAGGACCGAAAGGTCTGAATAAATGACCAAATAAAGGAATCTGAATCTGAATCTGAATCTGAATCTGAAATCATCTGTAACACTTGCTTCAGTTTGCAACAGCTGTTAATCTTATAGTTGAAGCAGCTTATGAATCTTTTTTTACATTACTTTAAATATGATAACGTATCATTTGATATTTTGCATAAGCCTCTTCACAAGGCCATACATATTCTTATAAGCTTCTGTATTCCTTCTTTTGGAACTTTATTTATTTTTTACCTAATCCCTAATGGAGGGACAAAGTATGTCAACAACAATTAGACATATTTGTATCATGGAACAATTTTCCTCCTCTCTCTTTTGGTGCTTGAATTACTTCTAAATTCAGAATAGTAATTTTATAAATATTTTATTAATGCCTGAGCATATGCTTTATGTAATGGGTCAGGTCCTTTAGTCCCACCAGGTTTGTAATGGCAGGCACTAATTTGCAGCTGCTCTTATCTCTTCCAATTTAAATGTAATCGAGATAACCCATGACCATGACCTCATTAGTGCAAGTGCTGATCTTTTACCAGTATAATTGTTCCTTCAGTATTCGGTTTAACAGCCTTGAACTGATTGATTGTTTGGACAATGTTTTAACTTGCAACAGCTTGACCCACTTTAATTAATTTCAAGCACCTGTAATATTGATTAAACACTTTGTTAATCACAGCAGTTTTTTTCCATGTTCTAGATGTTTCCACTTTCTTACACTGTGAAAGTGTAAATATAATGATGTTTTCTATGGTTTATATACCATGAAATCTTACACTGAGGTAATTTTATAATATACATGTACGTACCCCTTCTTATTAAAATTACTGTGGAGTGCAAACCTGAAATCAATTTTTTAAGTTTTCTGATACAGGTGAAACCAATCCTTCCTTAGTTATATTGGTTAACAATCATAATACACCTGTAATTCCCATAATTGGAGATTTTATGAACTTATTTTGTAACCAGATGTTTGCACCTTTTCAACGTACTTCAAGCCTTCTTTCCCCAATTATATAGTTTAGATAAGGCTATGTTTGGTTATACCACTTCTGCCTTTGTTTTGATCCATTATCAAATCTTTCATTGGATCATAGTTTTTTTCACCGCAAGTTAAAAAGATCTTTTGCCTTTGTTTTGATCCATTATCAAAATTTTTCATTGGATCATAGTTTTTCTCCCCAAAGTTTAAAGATCAGTAGTCTGTTCTTTTGTAATTAATATCTTTGATTTATCATAAGGCAGGTTTATTCTATAATAATCAGGAGTTTAATATCCTGATTTGTATTGATCTGCAAACCTATAGTGCAGATTCGGTAAATTTATATATATTTCCTACTATTGAGCTCCACAACTGATGGCAAATTTAATTTTATTTTGAAAGTATTACTTATTTGCACATTTTGAAATACTTTGAAATTGTATTTCTTATATCTCATATTATTTGAGACATGGATATTTTATAAACGTATTTACCGTTGATATTTTAATAAAACCATAAAAGTTTTATCGTATTCTTGAAGTTGGTGAGATAACCATATAATTAATGTTGGCAGCTAGGTTTCTTCCATAGCCTCACCACTTCCTTTAGATATAGCAAAAAATCTTTTGCTATCTCAGGCACATCTGGCCTCACTTTTTTATTTTGTGGTGTGCATTCATAATTCACATCACCACTTGCAGGGTCTGTCTTTTGCAGCCCTGATCCACTTGGAATTATATCCAAAGAGACTTCCTCCACCCTTAAACCAGGGTTTCAATTCTCAATTTGGCACATAGCCATATTTTGTATATTCAAGCCCCTCAGGGTCTTTTTTGGGCTGTTTGGGTACTGTACCCTTGTCTCTTTTATATTTTGGAGTACTTTCTCCATATCGCGATTTTTATTAACTTTTTTTAAAGTAACAGCCTTTCTGTCTTTTAAAATTCCCTGCCAAAAGTTTGTGGAGCATTTTTACCTCTCTACCGTATTTTTAACGGTACCCAGTATCGGAACCGGCCCCGTAATTAAATCTCTCGTCCCGATCGCTGGTATTCCCCTGGGACGTTCTTTTTAAAACTCCGTTATTTTAACAGAGTATATCTGTTCAATTTAAACTTTTAGTTTGTTTTTTAAAAACCTTTAAAATCCTGGTTTCCACCAGGCACGGAGTTTTCCAGTCCTAAAAAATTTTTTCAACAGCACTTACCTGCCGATTCCGAACCTACCGCTGTCGAGGAGCTGTCTGTGCAGCTCCTGCTTCTGCCGTCAGCGTCGACGTAATGCCGTTTCCAGCGCCAGGCGGGGTTCTTCACGTAGTCACTCACGTGACTCCGAAGTAAAATTGACCATATTAAACATCAGTTTACTAAATGGTCACCAATGTCCTTATCCTTAATTAACCGAATTAATGCTATTAAAATGTTCATTTTACCTAAATTTCAGTATTTATTTCAGATGATACCAATTTTTTTTGCCAAATCTTTCTTTGATATTATAGATTCCAAAATTTCTTCATATATATGGCAGAATAAAAATCACAGATTAAGTAAATAATACTTACAGAAATCAAAAAAAGATGGTGGTTTGGCATTGCCGATCCTTAGATTCTACTGTTGGGAAGACAATGTTTGTTATTTAACATTTTGGACAAAAGATTTAGAAGATACCCAATGCCCAGGATGGAAAAACCTTGAACGTGATTCCTTACTAGGGCTATCATTGGCTTTTATTCTAGGGGCCTCGTTACCTTTTACAATGACGAGATTGAATAAATATACGACTAACTCAATAATAAGACATACGCTCCGAATGTGGTTAAAATTTCATACGTTTTTTGGACTAAATGATTTTATCTTATCGAATCCTATTTTATCCAATTTTCTCTTCCAACCATCTAGTACTGATCAAGTCTTTTTGTTATGGAAGAGGAAGGGATTAGTAGCTTTTCGTGATTTGTTTTTGGAGGGTTGTTTTATGTCTTTCGACCAACTCTCCAATAAATATAATTTGCCTAATTCACACTTTTTTAGATATTTACAAATTAGACTTTTTTTGAAGGCCCTGCATTAGGGTTATCCCTTTTTCCGCTACCACATCAAACCGAAATTTTGGAATTTTTTTTACAATTGAACCCTTATCAGAAAGGATTAATAACGACTATTTATGAGTTGATTTTGAAATTACAAATAGATATGTTTGATAAAATTAAGAATGACCGGGAAAGAGAACTCCAAATTTCTTAATCTATAGAGAAATGGGAGAGGATTCTTCAATTAGTCAATACCTCTTCAATGTGTGCAAGACACGCTCTGATACAATTCAAGGTGGTTCACAGAGCTCATATGTCAAAGGATAAGTTGGCTCGTTTTTATGGTCATATAAACCCTACCTGTGACATGTAACTCTGAAGTGGCCTCACTGACCTATATGTTTTGGTCCTGCCCACTTTTGGAAAAATATTGGAAAGACATTTTTGATACTATTTCTGTAGTCTTAGGTATTGATTTACAACCTCATCCTATTACTGCAATTTTTGGGCTACCAATAACCATTTAACAACCATATAACAATTACAGCACGGAAACAGGCCCTCTCGGCCCTTCCAGTCCGTGCCGACCATTTGTTTTTCCCCCCTAGTCCCATCTACCTGCACTCAGACCATACCCCTCCATTCCCTTCACCTCCAAAAACCTATCCACTTTACTCTTAAATGTTAAAATCGATCCTGCCTCCACCACTTCTGCTGGAAGCTGATTCCACACAGCCACCACCCTCTGAGTAAAGAAGTTCCCCCTCCACGTTACCCCAAAACCTCTGTCCCTTAATTCTCATGTCATGCCCTCTTGTTTGAATCTTCCCTACCCTCAATGGGAAAAATGTATCCACGTCAACTCTGTCTATCCCTTTCATCATTTTAAAGACATCAATCAAGTCCCCCCTTAAACTTCTGCGCTCCAAAGAATAAAGACCTAACTTGTTCAACCTTTCTCTGTAACATAGTTGCTGGAACCCTGGCAACATTCTAGTAAATCTCCTCTGTACTCTCTCTATTTTGTTGACATCCTTCCTTAAACTAGGCGACCAAAATTGTACACCATACACCAGAATTGGTCTTACCAATGCCTTGTACAATTTTAACATTACTTCCCTACTCCTATATTCAATGCTCTGATTTATAAAGGCCAGCACACCAAAGGCTTTCTTTACCACCCTATCTACATGTGATTCCACCTTCAGGGAACTATGCACAGTTATTCCTAGATCCCCTCTGTTCCACAGCATTCCCCAATTCCCTACCATTTACCATGTACGTCCTATTTTGATTTGTCCTGCCAAAAAGATGTAGCACTTCACACTTATCAGGATTAAACTCCATCTGCCATCTTTCAGCCCACATTTTCCAAATGGCCCAAATCTCTCTGTAGACTTTGAAAATCTACTTCATTATCCACAACACCACCTATCTTAGTATCATCTGCATACTTACTTATCCAATTTTCCACCCCATCATCCAGATCATTGATGTACACTGACAAACAACAGTGGACCCAACACAGATCCCTGAGGCACCCACTGGTCACCGGCTTCCAACCTGACAAAACAGCCGTCCACCATTACTCTCTGACATCTTCCCATTCCCACTGTTGAATCCATCTTGCTACTCCGCCATTAACACCCAAAGATTGAACCTTCTTAACCATCCTTCCATGGGGAAACCTTGTCAAAGGCCTTACTGAAATCCATATAGACAACATCCACTGCTTTACCCTCATCAATTTTCCCTAGTTACCGCTTCAAAAAATTCAAGAAGGTTTGTCAAACATGACCTTTCCAGGCACAAATCCATGTTGACTGTTCCTGATCAGACCCTGTTTATCCAGATGCTTATATATATTATCTCTAAGTATCCTTTTCCATTAATTTGCCCACCACTGACGTCAAACTAATAGGTCTATAATTGCTAGGTTTATTCGTTGAACCCTTTTTTAAACAATGGAACAACATGCGCAGTACGCCAAATCCTCCGGCACTATTCCCGTTTCTAATGACATTTGAAATATTTCTGTCATAGCTCCTGCTATTTCTACACTAACTTCCCTCAATGTCCTAGGGTAATATCCTGTCAGGACCTGGAGACTTATCCACTTTTATATTTTTCAAAAGTGTCAGTACTTCCTCCTCTTTGAATATCATAGTTTCTATTGCTACTCTACTCTTTCCCCTTAACTCACCGAGTTCAATATCCTTCTCCTTGATGAATACCGAAGAAACGAAATTGTTCAATATCTCCCCCATCTCTTTTGGCTCTGCAGATAGCTGTCCATTCTGGTTCTCTAATGGTCCAATTTGATCCCTCGTTATCCTTTTGCTATTAATATAGCTGTAGAAAACCCTTTGGGTTTACTTACACCTTTTCTTGCCAAAGCACCTCATATCTTCTTTTAGCCTTCCTAATTTCTTTCTTAAGATTCTTTTTACATTCTTTATACTACCTCTAGCACCTCATTTACTCCATGCCTCCTATAATTAATTGTAGCTATCACTCTTTTTTCGAAACAAGTGTCCAATTTTTCCCTTGAAAACCATGGCTCTTTCCAATGTTTACTATTTTCTTTCAACCTAACAGGGACATAAAGATTCTGTACTCTTACAAATTTCCCCCTTTAAATGTCCTCCATTTCTCTTCTACATCCTTCCCATGAAACAAAGTGTCCCAATTCACTCCTTTAAAATCCTTTTACGCATTTCCTCAAAGTTAGCCTTTCTCCCAATCAAAAAATCTCTACCCTAGGTCCAGTTCTGACTCTCTCCATAATTATATTGAAACTAATGGTATTGTGATCAACTGGTCCCGAAGTGCTCACCAAAGCATACCTCCGTCACCTGACCTGCCTCATTTCCTAACAGGAGGTCCAGCACTGCCCCTTCTCTGGTCGATACCTCTATGTACTGCTGCAAAAAACTATCCTGCACACATTTTACAAACTCCAAACCATCCAGCCCATTTACAGAATGTGTTTCCCAGTCTATTTTTTGGAAAATTGAAATCTCCACAATCACTACCTTTGTGCTTACTACTAATATCTGCTATCTCCTTACATATTTGCTCTTCCCAAGTTCAACGCTCCCCATTTGGCGGTCTATAATACACCCCTAAAGTGTTGCTACACCGTTCCCACTTCTCAGTTCCACCCAAATAGCCCTCCCTAGACGAGCCCTCTAATCTATCCTGCTAAAGCACTGCTGTAATATATCTTCTCTGACAAGCAATGCAACACCTCCCCCTCTGGTCCCTCCAATTCTATCACACCTGAAGCAACGAAATCCTGGAATATTTTAGTTTCCAATCACAGCCCTCCTGCAACCATGTTTCACTGATTGCCACAACATCATATTTCCAGGTGTCAATCCATGCTCTAAGTTCGTCCACCTTTACTTACAATGCTCCTAGCATTAAAATATACACATTTTAGAAACCCACCATCCCTTATGCTCTGTCTATTATCTTTTTCATCTTTCTCGCCTACATTTTGGATCCGAGTGCTTCCCTTCTCTGCCTCTTGCCCCACACCCTGACCCCTAGCCCCCTTTACCCGAGTCCCTCCCCCCAATATTAGATTCTATTCATTTTCCCACTCCGCCCATCGGCTGATTGCTTTTACCACATTAATTGCCAGAAGATCTATTTTATTTAAGTGGAAAGACTCCAACCCTCCGACCACACTCCAGTGGTATTCTGAAATTATATCATGCTTAAATTTAGAAAAAATTAGGAGTGGCATTGTTGAACCTTTGGTTAAATTAGATAAGACTTGGGGAAAAAATGTATTCAACACTTTCACACAACAAAAGTTGCTCCCTCTTTAACCGTTATAAAAACTATTTTATCTCTATATGATGGAACGGACTTGGCGACAGACTTAAATTGTTGAAATTCTCAGTTCAGATTATGTTTTGCTTTGCTTTGTTTTTATTTATTTTATTTTTATTTATTTATTATTATTATTATTATTTTATTTTGTTCTTTAGTTTAGGGGGGTTTTGTTTTTTCCTTTTCATTTTGTCTTTTTATCTTTATGTTTTTTTCTACATTGATAAGTTTTCTTTTAAAGATTTAACTATATTTACATAGAGGTCTATATTCAATGTGTATTTTGACACTGGTCTCACATCAGGTTATACCTGTTATTAATGTAATCCTGATCCCTATATATCAATATCATTGTTATGTTTATCATTATTCTTTTTGCTCTGTTTTTTATGTTTTGTTTTTGTTTTTTGGAAAAAAAACAATAAAAAGATTTTAAACGAAAGAAAGAAAAGAAAGTACTCAATAATAGGCAAAAGACAATAGGTGCGGCAGTAGGCCATTCGGCCCTTTGAGCCAACACCACCATTCAATGTGATCATGGCTGATCATCCACAATCAGTACCATGTTCCTGCCTTCTCCCCATATCCCCTGACTCCGCTATCTTTAAGAGCCCAATTGAGCTCTCTCTTGAAAGCATCCAGAGAACTGGCCTCCACCGCCCTCTGAGGCACAGAATTCCACAGATTCACAGCTCTGGGTGGAAAAGTTTCTCCTCATCTCAGTCCTAAATGGCCACAGACTCACAACTCCCTGGGTGGAATTTTTTTTCCTCATCTCCGTTCTAAATGGCTTACCACTTACTCTTAAACTGTTGCCCCTGGTTCTGGACTCCCCCAAAATTGGGAACATGTTTCATGCCTCTATTGTGTCCAAACCTTTAACAATCTTATATGTTCAAATAAGATCCCTTCTCATCCTTCTAAACTCCAGAGTGTACAAGCCCAGCCCCTCCATTCTCTCAGCATATGAGAGTCCCGTTATCCCGGGAATTAACCTGGTGAACCTACGCTGAGCTCCCTCAATAGCAAGAATGTCCTTCCTCAAGTTTGGAGACCAAAGCTGCACACAATACTCCAGGAGTGGTCTCACCAGGGCTCTGTACACCTGCAGAAGGACCCCTTTGCTCCTATACTCAACTCCTCTTGTTATGAAGGCCAACATGCCATTTGTTTTCTTCACTGACTGCTGTACCTGCATGCTTACTTTCATTTACTGATGAACAAGGACCCCCAGATCCCGTTGTACTTTCCCTTTTCCCAACGTGACGCCATTTAGATAGTAATCATATTTAGTATTTTGTTGCATATCCTTTGCATGCAATGACTGCATTGTCATTGAAAGAATATAAAGCAGGATAAAAAGCTTCTTTAGGTATGTGAAGAGAAAAAAAATAGTTAAGACCAAAGTTGGGCCCTTGAAGACAGAAAAAGGGGAATTTATTATGGGGAACAAGGAAGTGGCAGATGAGTTGAACAGGTACTTAGGTGTCTTCACAAAGGAGGACACAAACAATCTTCCTGATATAGTAGTGGCCAGAGGATCCGAGTGACAGAGGAACTGAAGGAAATCCACATGAGGCAGGAAATGGTGTTGGGTAGACTGATGGGACTGAAGGCTGATAAATCCCCAGGGCCTGATGGTCTGCATCCCAGGTAACTTAAGGAAGTAGCTCTAAAAATCGTGGATGCATTGGTGATAATTTTCCAATGTTCTATAGACTCAGGATCAGTTCCTGTGGATTGGAGGGTAACTAATGTTATCCCACTTTTTAAGAAAGGCAGGAGAGAGAAAACAGGGAATTATAGTCCAGTTAGCCTGACAGCGGTAGTGGGGAAGATGCCGGAGTCAATTATAAAAGAAGAGATAGCCGCATATTTGGATAGCAGTAACAGGATTAGTCCGAGTCAGCATGGATTTACGAAGAGGAAATCATGCTTGATTAATCTTCTGACATTTTTTGAAGATGTAACTAGGAAAATGTACAAGGGAGAGCCAGTGGACGTAGTGTACCTGGACTTTCAGAAAGCATTTGATAAGGTTCCAAATAGGAGATTAGTGGACTAAATTAGGGGTACCTTTCAGAATGGCAGGCAGTGACTAATGGGGTACCCCAAGGCTCGGTGCTGGGACCGCAGCTATTTACAATATACATCAATTATTTGGATGAAGGGATTCAAAGTAACATTAGTAACTTTGCAGATGACACAAAGCTGGGTGGCAGTGTGAACTGTGAGGAGGATGCTATGAGAATGCAGGGTGACGTGGACAGGTTGTGGGAATGGGCAGATGCTTGGCAGCTGACGTTTAATGTGGACAAATGTGAGGTTATCCACTTTGGTGGCAAAAACAGGAAGGCAGATTACTATCTAAATGGTGTCAAGTTGGGAAAAGGGGAAGTACAACGGGATCTGGGGGTCCTTGTTCATCAGTCTATGAAAGTAAGCATGCAGGTACAGCAGTCAGTGAAGAAAGCAAATGGTATGTTGGTCTTTATAACAAGAGTAGTCCAGTATAGGAGCAAAGAGGTCCTTCTGCAGTTGTACAGGGCCCTAGTGAGACCATACTGGAGTATTGTGTGCAGTTTTGGTCCCCTAATTTGAGGAAGGACATTCTTGCTATTGAGGGAGTGCAGCGTAGGTTTACAAGGTTAATTCCCGGGTTGGCGGGACTGACATATGCTGAGAGAATGGAGCGGCTGGGGTTGTACACTCTGGAGTTTAGAAGAGAGAGGGGATTGTGAGATACCCTTTATGCTCACAATTAATACTCAAAGACTAAATCCTGGAAGCAAGAGATTTCTTTATTTTGCGAGTCTGCAGACCGGGTGCCTCTCCAACTCGAGACACACTGAAGCCAGAGAGATCATCCCCCTTTATACACAAAATCTTACATTCAATCTCCCCTCCGGACCTTTCTCCAATCAGGGTCGGAGGTGCACAATCTGTAAGTACCTCCCACCGTACATCCCCTCGCACCTCCCATATCATACATTGCATGTTCAAACATGTTCATGGTAATGAGCAATTTCTTGACCAGGGGTGTGTTGTAATATTCATTTATTCTATTAAGCATGCTCAATTGCTCAATGACCTGGCCCAGTTTTACTCACCTCCTAGTGAACCCTCTCAGTTTTTCTATATCAGTACTAAAGCTAAGCTATAGTGACAAGGGTCCCATCTATCACTCCTTTCCCACTGATAGGGATCTCTCTACATCACCCCCCTTCTCTAGCTATACAATGAATCTCTTCTTACTCAAGGACTCGAGGATGGGGTCTGGCAACCTTCAGACACTGCTGTGTCAGAATCCTCTCTCCAGCCCCTCTCTGTTTGAATTCTCTTTAAAACTCCTTTCTTTAATAGGGTTTAATCACTTTATCCCTCACAATCCTCCCTTTTTCTTTTGCTACGCATACACTGATTAAACCCTCATTTTAAGTTCCTTCAATTCGAACTGACGTAACATCGTCCTAACCTTCTCTTCCTGTAAATCATAAACATCCCTTGGCCGCATTATCATTATTTTCTGTATTTTCCCGTTTCTCTCCTATAGGCATGACTACAGCCTGCATCTTACTTATACTTCTGGTAATAAGTTCCCTAAAACAAGGATACAACAGGGGATAAAGATCAGTCCAGCCTCTGCACATAGAAACACAAGTCCCACCACCGTTCTCCACCATGTTCCTCCGAGGATAGAATCCCACCATTGGGTTCCCATAATCAAATTCCACTTTTGTATTGGAACATGCGCCAACTTCCGGATCCCTTCTGATATGTCCATCACTGCCTGTCCATTATCATCGATGTTCAAACAGCAATTAGAGAGGTTGAATTTCCGCATACCCCTCCTTCTTCTGCCAGGAGATAATCTAGGGCTAACCTGTTCTGGTATATCGCTGCTCTCATCTGTGTCTGCTGCTTTGCCAGCATCTCCAGCGCCCCCGCAGTTTGGTTGGTAATTACCTCCAGTACTGCCTGTAGCCTTATGATCCGGTTTAACATGTATACTGGTGTTCGGTAGCCCCAGGATCCATCCTGTGCCCAGGTGGCTGGTCCGTAGTATGAGATGATTCTTGCTGGTGGCCACTCATCATCTTCCCATTCTCCAATGTCTATTTTCCTCTTTTTCCGATATAGGTCATCAAATACAGGTGTTCCTAATGACCGGCCTTCTTTGGGGTTTAACAGGAAGAATCCAGGTTGTACCAGTCCAATAAAACAAGTCCCACTCCAATTCATCGGTAACACCGAGTATGCCTTGTATCCGCATATCCATAACAATCCTTCAGGGGCCGGTCCACTAGAGGCAACCTGTTTTCCATATATCTCGCAATACTGGGATCCCCTGATAAGGGTTATTCCCGGTGCAGTTCCACAGTCCGGCTGATTCCACTCCATCAATCTCCATCCGGATAGCGCAGTTTTTCCCATATTTCTTAGTTAGATACCATTTAGGCTCCTCTGGCCACCACACTCGGGACTGATTTTGGCCACTGGGTGACGATGCGCTGGCAGGGGCTGCTGCCTACTAGGACGGCATCCTTTGCCCAGGGCCTAGCGATACACTCAGTCCTGACCGGAGCATCTGTCAGGACCCATACCTGGGGATCTCGGTCTTGTCCAATTGTCAGGTTCCACCCCATCAGGTCCCATATTTCAACAATGGATCCTCTCCACGGCCAGCGTGAATTCATCAGTGGTCCTCCGCAGACCCAACAGTTAGTCACATTCAGGGTCCCAGCTATCCGGGTGGCCAAGTCCACAAACAGGTTTTTTTTTCTCCTTCAGGGATTTCGATCTGCTTCTTAATTTCTTCGTACAGTGTCTGGTGCACATGAGGCTGAGTATGTGGGGGAGGGGGAGGCTTAGTGACTACTACCTTAGTAATCTCTTTCACTACTTCCTCCTTCGTCTTATCTATTGCCCCTTTTATGATCTGAGAAGGGAAAACTAACTGTACACAAACCCATCTCTCTCCCCTTGGGCAGGTAACGGCCCCAAACTTCCCTATATACCCCCTATTGCCTGCCATCAAATACTCCTTTCCCCCTCTTTACAAATGATTCTAGTCTTTCGGTCATGGCATACTTTGTTCACATGGGAATGATAGGTAAATGATCTGGTTATTACCCCACTGTATTGAATAGGATGATAACATTTATCACAATTATTAATACCTTTTACAACAATTACATACAAAGCAAACAATACCACGACTGCTCCTTTCATACTGTCAGTTATACATTCAATGCTTTTTTTTTAAAATTACTGTTAGGGGTTTACTTCCCGGCTTCACCGTCCACTGTTCCTCCTCCTCAGGAACGGGTGGATTGACGGGTCCTTTAACCCAGATCGCGTGGGTCCACCCTTTTTCTTTTGTTCGTATTGTTGTCTCGGTTGTCAGCAATACTAGGTACGGGCCGGTCCACCTGGGCTGGAGTTTTCTCCTCCTTCCAATTTTTGACAGTAACCAGTCGCCGGCCTTTACAGCATGTATTGGAAAGTCAAGTGGCGGGCTTTGAGCCAATAATCCTTTCGCTTTTAATTCTGTAAGGGAACGGGACACTGCCAGTAAATAGTTCCTCAAGAATACATCACCTCCCTCAAAGGTTGGTGTGCCTTCCACCTTCCCAAATAAGATAACCCAAACAACATTCCATAGGGGACACTGCTAACTTTGCATGGGGTCTCCGTTGCTTTTCTCAAAGCCTTTCTGTTTCCCTACTGCTCCAAACATATGCCAGACTCCATGTACATATGCTGCTCTTAAAACCTTAATTTCTGCCAATTGAGCTAAGCAAGATTGCAGGCAAGCTTCCAATTTGATCCTGCACTATAGCTTTTACTTCTTTAGATATTACTCGTCCAAAATATTCTACCTGCTGCTGACAAAACAAAAACTTCTTCCTTGATACATCATGACCTCCTGTGCCATCTTTTCCAAGATAATTACAATGTCTCTTTCTCACATTGCTCCTCACTTGTGGAACAAACCAGCAAATCATCCACATACTATATCAACACCTTCCAAATCTGCCTACAACATCTGATTAAAAAACACGGCGCTAGTATTTAAAACGCTGCCAGCATCCTAGCCTAGGTGTATTTAATACCTCTTCTTAATGTTCTTACCATAGCTATGTTCACCATTATCTTAATATTATTATTAAGATTATTATTATTATTATTATTATTATTATTATTATTATTATTATTATTATTATTATTATTATTATTATTATTATTTTCCTGATTATCATACTGTTCACATCCCAACACACCTTATCCATTACCTATCTCCTTACTAGCCTTGTCTGGGCTTAGATCCAGATTTATTTCACTCCCGATAGGGCATTTGAGAAAACACTCTCCCAAATACATTTATTATTGGCATGGAATCTCTGGCCCCTGTTTGGCTCTGTCATAGGACTCACTGTGTGTCGGTGCATCACTTATTTCAGACTTTTCAACCAGGTCTGTTGTTACTGACAACATTGTCTTTCCTTTTTCACGCTCTTTCTTTCTAAAGCAGTCTCATCAATTCATCCCTCTGCTTCCCACTTTAATCCTTTCTGATCTGCCTTCTTTCTCATTCTAAACTCAATGTCTTACTTCTCAGATAGTAATAAATCGTCCACATACTGCAACAGCTGTGTCTCATCAGTCCTCGGGACGTCCTCTAATACTTGTTCTAATATCTGTCCAAACAGGTTCGGGGGACTCTGTAAATCCCTGAGGGAGTGTAGTCCACCGATACTGCTGTTTCCTTTGGGTCTCTGGGTTTTCCCATTCAAACACAAAAAGGTCCCTGCTCTCTTCAGCCAGGGGACAACTCCAAAAAGCGTCTTTTAATCTACCACACTGAACCACTTGTGATTCGGGGGTATCCGTCCCATTATGGAATACGGGTTCGGGACCACCGGGGTGTCGCGTTCTAACTACCTTATTTAATTCCCTGAGATCCTGGACCAATCTGAACGTCCCGTCGGTTTTCCTTACGGGGAGTACGGGGGGTGTTATATGGGGACATACAACTCTCTAATATACCGTCCTTTAGTAAGTTCTCTAAATTGGCTGAAGTCCTCTCCTTCCTTCCATAGAAATTGGATATTGCCTTGCCCGTACTATCTCACCTTCTTTTTTCAAAGCTATTTTCAAGGGTGGGATCTGCAGCCCACCCCGGTTTCCTTCCTTGGCCCACACCTGCGGGACAATTCTTTCCTCGTCCTCCGTGGTCAATTTATACAATTGGACTATTCCTGAGGATTGGCGGGGTAGCAAATGTAACCCCTCTTTTTAAGAAGGGAGGGGAGAGAGAAAACGGGGAATTACAGACCAGTTAGTCTAACATCGGTAGTGGGGAAAACTGCTAGAGTCAGTTATTAAAGATGGGATAGCAGCACATTGGAAAGTGGTGAAATCATTGGACAAAGTCAGCATGGTTTACAAAAGGTAAATCATGTCTGACGAATCTTGTGGAATTTTTCGAGGATGTAACTAGTAGCGTGGATAAGGGAGAACAGTGGATGTGGTATATCTGGACTTCCAGAAGGCTTTCGACAAGGTCCCCACATAAGAGATTAGTATACAAACTTAAAGCATACGGTATTAGGGGTTCAGTTATTGATGTGGATAGAGAACTGGCTGGCAAACAGGAAGCAAAGAGTAGGAGTAAACGGGTCCCTTTTCACAATGGCAGGCAGTAACTAGTGGGGTACCGCAGGGCTCAGTGCTGGGGACCCCAGCTATTTACAAATATATATTAATGATCTGGATGAGGGAATTGAAGGCAATATCTCCAAGTTTGCGGATGACACTAAGCTGGGGGGCAGTGTTCGCTGTGAGGAGGATGCTAGGAGACGCAAGGTGACTTGGATAGGCTGGGTGAGTGGGCAAATGTTTGGCAGATGCAGTATAATGTGGATAAATGTGAGGTTATCCACTTTGGTGGCAAAAACAGGAAAGCAGACTATTATTTAAATGGTGGCCGATTAGGAAAAGGGGAGATGCAGCGAGACCTGGGTGTCATGGTACACCAGTCATTGAAAGTAGGCATGCAGGTGCAGCAGGCAGTGAAAAAAGCGAATGGTATGTTAGCTTTCATAGCAAAAGGATTTGAGTACAGAGCAGGGAGGTTTCTACTTCAGTTGTACAGGGTCTTGGTGAGACCACAACCTGGAGTATTGCGTGCAGTTTTGGTCTCCAAATCTGAGGAAGGACATTATTTGCCATAGAGGGAGTGCAGAGAAGGTTCACCAGACTGATTCCTGGGATGTCAGGACTGTCTTATGAAGAAAGAACTGGATAGACTCGGTTTATACTCTCTGGAATTTAGGAGATTAAGAGGGGGATCTTATAGAAACTTACAAAATTCTTAAGGGGTTGGACAGGCTAGATGCAGGAAGATTGTTCCCGATGTTGGGGAAGTCCAGGACAAGGGGTCACAGCTTAAGGATAAAGGGGGAAATCCTTTAAGACCGAGATGAGAAAGACTTTCTTCACACAGAGAGTGGTGAGTCTCTGGAACTCTCTGCCACAGAGGGTATTGAGGCCAGTTCATTGGCTTATTTAAGAGTGAGTTGGATGTGGCCCTTGTTGCTAAGGGGATCAGAGGGTATGGAGAGAAGGCAGGTACGGGATACTGAGTTGGATGATCAGCCATGATCATATATTGAATGGCGGTGCAGGCTCGAAGGGCTGAATGGCCTACTCCTGCACCTAATTTCTATGTTTCTATGTTTCTATGTTTCTATTATCTGTCCCCCTACGGGGGCTGTTCCCATTCCTAATTGGATTTGTTAGTCTCTCCCCATCAAATTTATCCTGCCTGGGGTACCAAGATTAAATCTTCTATAGTTTCCCGATTCTGCCATATTTTACCACCACCCCCTTCTACCTCGGGTAATGTCATCACTTTCCCCTTCTACCCCTGAGATCTAACCTGTTTTTTACCCAATCTCATTCCTTCTGGTACCTTAGTTATACTCGATCTTTCTGCTCCCGAATCTACCATAAAATATCATATCCTCTCCCTGGGGTCCTAATTTCAAATTTACCAGAGGTTCCCGTGTGTATCCATACACCCCAGGGAGCGGAACCCCTGACTCCCCTATTCTTCCTCCATGAGTGTGTACGACTGCACCTCCCGTCGTCGCTTAGGACATTCCCTCTTGAAATGACCCTCCTCTTTACAATAATAACACCAGGGTGGCCCGTGTACCACCCTCCTGATCCTTGTTCCTTGTTTTCCCGGGGACCCCAACTTCGGTCCCTCCATTCACCTCTTCCTCGTCCTCCAATACTACTTGCTGTACTGCTTTGCAACATCATTTTTGCCTTTCCCTTCTGTTTCTCCTCATCCCGTCTTACATATACCTTTTGAGCCTCTGTTAACAACTGATTCAATGGTTTTTAATTCCAATCTTCCAATTTTTCCAATTTCTTTCTAATATCTGGCCCATGATTTTGTTACAAAATTAACCTTCAACAACTGCTGACCTGCGGTCGTATCAGGGTCTATCCCCGAATACTGCTGGACATTCTTCCTTAATCTTTGTAAAAACACTGTCGGAAGTTCGTCCTTGTTCTGCTGATTTTCAAAAGCCCGTTCAAAATTCTGTCCCTTGGGAACGGTTCTCTAATTCCCTTGATTGTTATCTCCTGAGATCTCTCAGACTTTTTCTTCCTTCCCTATGTTTGGTTATTCTAATTTGGGACACTTATGGGATATTTTACTGCTCTCGCTTTAATCCTGTAATCCCCTTCTCCTGCTGTGCTGACCATCTGTCTTTCTTCTGAAGCGTAAACAAACTTCCCCTTATTGACTTCATTGTCTGCCAAACTCTTTTTCTGGGCCCCATTTATTTTATTACCCTTCTCCAACCAGAATGTTTATCTAAATGTTTTATCTGAAAAATATAAAGGTGGATAAGTCTCCGGTCCTGACAGGATATTTCCCTAGGACATTGAGGGAAGTTAGTGTAGAAATAGCAGGAGCTATGACAGAAATATTTCAAATGTCCATTAGAAACGGGAATAGTGCCGGAGGATGGCGTAATGCGCATGTTTGTTCCATTGTTTATAAAAGGGTTCAAAGAAAATAAACCTAGCAATTTATAGACCTATTAGTTTGACGTCGGTTAGTGGGCAAATTAATGATGGAAAGGATACTTAGAGATTAATTATATATAAGCATCTGGATAAACAGGGTCTGATCAGGAACAGTAACATGGATTTGTGCCTGGAAGGTCATGTTTGACAAACCTTCTTGAATTTTTTGAAGCGGTAAACTAGGGAAATTGATGAGGGTAAAGCAGTGGATGTTGTCTATATGGATTCTTTCAGTAAGGCCTTTGACAAGGTTCCCATGGAAGGTTGGTTCAGAAGGTTCAATCTTTGGGTGTTAATGGCGGAAGTAGCAAGATGGATTCAACAGTGGCTGTAATGGGAGATGTCAGAGTGTAATTGGTGGATGGCTGTTTGTCAGGTTGGAAGCGGTGGACCAGTGGGGTGCCTCAGGGATCTGTGTTAGGGTCCACTGTTGTTTGTCATGTACATCAATGATCTGGATGATGGGTGGAAAATTGGATAAGTAAGTATGCAGATGATACTAAAAATAGGTGGTATTGTGGATATATGAAGTAGAGTTTCTCAAAGTCTACAGAGAGATTTGGGCCATTTGGAAAAGTGGGCTGAAAGATGGCAGATGGAGTTTAATGCTGATAAGTGTGTGAAAGTGCTACATCTTGGCAGGACAAATCAAAATAGGACGTACATGGTATAATGGTAGGGAATTGAGGAAATGCAGTGGAACAGAGGGATCTAGGAATAACTGTGCATAGTTCCCTGAAGGTGGAATTGCATGTAGATAGGGTGGTAAAGAAAGCTTTGGTGTGCTGGCCTTTATAAATCAGAGCATTGAATATAGGAGTAGGGCAGTAATGTTAAAATTGTACAAGACATTGGTAAGACCAATTCTGGAGTATGGTGTACAATTTTGGTCGCCGTCCTAGTTCTAGGAAGGATGTCAACAAAATTAGAGAGAGAGTACAGAGGAGATTTACTATGAATGTTGCCAGGGTTCCAGCAACTATGTTACAGAGAAAGGTTGAAACAAGTTAGGTCTTTATTCTTTGGAGCGCAGAAGGTTAAGGGGGGGGACTTGATTGAGGTCTTTAAAATGATGAAAGGGATAGACAGAGTTGACGTGGATAAGCTTTTCCCCATTGAGGGTAGGGGAAGATTCAAACAAGAGGGCATGACATGAGAATTAAGGGACAGAAGTTTAGGGGTAACGTGAGTGGGAACTTCTTTACTCAGAGGTCGCCGGTGGCTGTGTGGAATGTGAGCTTCCAGCAGAGGTGGTGGAGGCAGGATATATTTTAATCATTTAAAAGTAAAGGATATGTTTAATAGACCCCCGGACGTGCCCTCCAGGGAATGGAGCGGGGTATGGTCTGAGTGCAGGCTAGATGGGACTAGGGGGGTAGAAGGAAAACAGAAGTGGTCGGCACGGACATACGGCTCGTGAAAGGGCCGAGAGGGCCTGTCTCCGTGCTGTAATTGTTATATGGTTATATGGTTAAACCATAAAAGCTGCTTGTTGTTCAGCAATTAACTTATTTCTAAGTTTTGTTCAAACCATTCTCCCTACAATTCCAAATTCCATTTCCTAGTTTAAATACATACGACTAACAATTTTCCAAATTAACTTTTACTGAAAAGAAATCTATAGAAGCCAAGCAACCTACATTTCCAACTTCCCCTTTTTAAAGTTTTGCGATGATACAAAAGCGTTGTCCGTTACCTTACAATTTAACCTCCCCCATTGCTTACAATTCCTTATAAGGAACACACACACAACCCTTACAACATGTGGCCCACAGCAAACAAACCTATCAATATACAAACTTCCTCCCGGCATTCATACGAACCGGTTTTTACTCACACATTACATTAGTTCCATTCTTACTTCAATGAGTTTGTTTGAAACAACTCAATATTTTTCTTAAAAACATTTTTGGCCCTAGGAACTGATCTATTTGTTCAGCCAAGTCCCACTGCGGTCCTTCCAATAAACTTTTCATCTCCTTTTTTAAGTTCCTCACCCCCATAACTGGTGAGAGGCACATAGTTTCCTTACTCTTACACCCCGGGTGTTCCCTTCACCCATCCAACATTCGCCCCAACGGACTATCGGGCGGAATGTTAGGCTCCATATCAGTATGAGCCTCCTCATCCCGGTTCCCCGGACCCTTAACTCCTCCCGTTCCAGGGTTTCCCATTACCTTGTCGGTATTCCAGTCCGACAAACCCCGGTCGCCCAGGCAATACTTAATAGTCGTTTTTTCTTACCTGGGTCCTGTGCACAAGAATCACTCGACCGTCCCGTTACGGTATTTTAACCTTAGACCCCCTCTTGCTTCCCGAGTCTTTTCCAGCGGATATCACTCGCTCAAACTGCTGATGGCAAGCAAGGAGATCAGAGACTGCTGAAATCAGCAGGGTGCACCTTCCCCTCCTTCTTTGCCTCCACCAAGCAGCCGGAGTGGCTGATCGCGGACGAGCCCCCAATTTGGTGAGATACCCTTTATGCTCACTAAATTAATACTCAAGAGACTTAAATCCTGGGAAGCAAGAGATTTCCTTTATTTTGCGAGTCTGCAGACCGGGTGCCTCTCCAACTCGAGACACAACTAGAAGCCAGAGAGATCACCCCCTTTATACACAAAATCTTACATTCAATCTCCCCTCCGGAAACTTTCTCCCAATCAGGGTCGGAGGTGCACAATCTGTAAGTACCTCCACCGTACATTCCCCTCGCACCTCCCATATCATACATTGCATGTTCAAACATGTTCATGGTTAATGAGCAATTTCTTGACCAGGGGTGTGTTGTAATATTCATTTATTCTATTAAGCATGCTCAATTGCTCATGACCTGGCCCAGTTTTACTCACCTCCTAGTGAACCCTCCTCAGTTTTCCTATATCAGTACTAAAGCTAAGCTATAGTGACAAGGGTCCCATCTATCACTCCTTTCCACTGATAGGGATCTCTCTACATCACCCCCTTCTCTAGCTATACAATGAATCTCTTTCTTATCAAGGACTCGAGGATGGGTCTGGCAACCTTCAGACACTGCTTGTGTCAGAATCCCTCTCCAGCCCCTCTCTGTTTGATTTCTCTTTAAAACTCCTTTCTTTAATGGGGTTTTAATCACTTTATCCCTCACAGGATCTTATTGAAACAGATAAGATTGGTAAGGGTTTGGACACGCTAGGCAGGAAACATGTTTCCCGATGTTGGGGGAGTCCAGAACCAGGGGCCAGAGTATTAAAAAATAAGGGGTAAGCCATTTAGAACGGAGATGAAGAAACACTTTTTCTCACAGAGAGTTGTGAGTCTGTGGCATTCTCTGCCCAAGAGTGTGGTGGAGGCAGTTTCTCTGGATGCTTTGAAGAGAGAGCTCGATAGGGCTCTTAAAGATAGAGGAGTCAGGGGATATGGGGAGAAGGCAGGAACGGGGTACTGATTGTGGATGATTAGCCGTGATCATATTGAATGGTGGTGCTGGCTGGAAGAGCCAAATGGCCTGCTCCTGCACCTATTATCTATTGAATTCTGCGACTCATGGAACATCACCAGTTGCTGGGTGTCTTTCTCTGGTGATGCTCTGCCAGGCCTGCATTGTAGCTATCTTTAAGCTGATGGCTTGTTTTGGGGCCTAGTCCCCCCCTTCACTTTTCTCTTCAGCATATAAAAGGCACGTTCCATTGGGTTCAGATCGGGTGATGAAAGAGCTCAAATGTTAAATGCAACAAATGCACCGCGTTGGAATTACTTTGCACTCTCACTGCAAAGTTAAATGCAGCAAATGCGTTGCATTCAGTAATATTGACAACCCCCCCCCCTCCCCACCCACTTGGACATTCAATGCATTTAAATCGCTTTGCACTAATCTTGCCAGAACCCCCACAAGAATGTTAAATGCAACAAATGCATCGCATTGGAATAACTTTGCACCCTCCTGCAATGTTAAATGCAGCAAATGCGTTGCATTAAAGTGATATTGCAACCCCCCAGGATGTGAAATGCATTAAATTCATTGCAATAATCTTGCAAAACCTCTCAGCTGTGAAATGCAACGGGTGACGTCATAGAGGGTGGCGGCGGAGGCGGTACATCTGGCCGTCTGACTGATCGGGACGTCCCCATTGGCGGAGCGAGACGTCGCTCAAACCGGGTGATGGTGCGAGGCTGGAAGTGGCGGGTGATTGGAGGAGAGGGATGTCCGTCAGAGGGAGGGAAAAGGAAACCCACCCCTTGTCTCTCTCTGGTCCGCGTTGCAGACAGGAGTGAGAGAGAGGGAGAAGGAGAGGGAGAGATGGAGAGATGAAAAGGGGAGAGGAGATAGAGATAGAAAGGAGAGGGAGAGAGGAGAGGGGGGGGAGGAGAGGGGGGGAGAGGAGAGAGAGAGAGAGAGGGCGAGAGAGACAAAGGAGAAAAGGGAGAAGGGTGGAAAAATAGAGAGAAGAGGGAGAGAGAGAAAGGAGAGAGGGAGACGGACAGATAGAGGGAGAGAGAGACAGAGAGGGGGAGAGAGGAGAGAGGGAGAGGAAAAATAGAGGAGAAGAGGGAGGAGAGAGAGAGGAGGGTTGAGAGAGAAAAGAGAGAGGGAGAGAGAGAAAGGAGAGGAGGGATAGATAGAGGGTAGGGGAGAGAGAGAGGGGAGGGGAAGAGATGATGGAGGGGAGAAGAGGAGATGACAGAGAGAAAGAGATGAGGGAGATAGAAGGAGAGGGAAAGAGAGAGGGGAGGGAGAGAAATGGAGGAGTGTGGGCTGTGGGATGGAGGATGGGGGAGGTGGGGGGAGAGAGGGAAAGAGAGCGAGGGAGAAGAATTGAGTGAAATAATGAATTGAGTGAAAAAGGGGGAAGGTGGGCGGGAGGGAAAGGAGAGATGGATGGAGGGAGGGAGAGGGGGGAAAGGTAGAGGAGAGGATACTGGGGAGAGAGCGAGGAGAGAGAGAGACAGAGCGAAAGGAGAGAGGGAGAGGGGAAATATAGAGAGGAGAGGGGGAGAGAGTTGAGGAGAGGGCAGAGAGGGAGAGGAAAGAGGGTCAGAAGGAGAGGTAAAGATAGAGGAGAGGAGAGAGAGAGAGTGGGGAGAGGAGAAGAGAGGGAGAGGGAAAGATAGAGGAGATGGGAGAGAGAGGGATGAGTTTTAAAAGGAATTGCAGTTTTCACTTTCGGAGCAGATTTGCAAGTTTGACACCAGTGTCTGAAGAAGGGTCTCGGCCCGAAACGTTGCCTATTTCCTTCGCTCCATACATGCTGCCTCACCCTCTGCGTTTCCCCAGCATTTTTTATTCTTTATTCTTTTAATCTTTATTCAATCTTTATTGTCATTGTGCAGTGTACATACAGAGACAACAAAATGCAGTTGGTATCTGCGAAGGGCGAACTTACGAATAAACAAGTAATTACATATACATATGCAGTGGTTTGTCCGTGCAATGTGCTGGTGATTGGATTAGTCCGGGGGGTGGGGGGGAGGGGGGTGAGGGGTGGAGACAGGCAGTCATTGAGGTGCAGCGTTGAGAAGTGTGACAGCCGCAGGGAAGAATGCTGTTCTTGAGCCTGCTGGTCCGGCAGCGGAGGGAACTGTAGCATCTCCCGGATGGGAGGAGGGTAACTGGTTTTGGGGGCATGTGAGCTGTCCCTGATGATGCTGTGAGCTCCTGCTCAATGGAGGGGAGTGAGGAGCCTGTGATGCGTTGGGCGATCTCAATCACCCTATGCAGAGCTTTCCGGTCGGCACAGAGTAGTTACCATACCATACTGTGAGCAGTTGGTAAGGATGATCTCGATGGTTGCAGCGGTTTACAGAAGTTCACCAGAATCTGGGGAGATAGGTTGGACCTTCTTAAGTCTCCTCAGGAAGAAGAGACGCTGTGAGCCTTCTTGATCAGCGAGGAAGGATGTGTTGTGGGTCCAGGAGGGTTCGGGAGGTCATTGGAGATGTTGACCGCTGGAACCTGAAGCTGGAGACACGTTCCACCTCCGTCCCGTTGATATGGATGGGGTTGTGCGTTGCAGCTCTCGATCTCCTGAAGTCAACAATGAGCTCCTTGGTGTGTTCTTGGAGTGTGGGCCAGGGTGATTGTCGGCACGCACCATGCTGTTAGGAGATGAACCTCCTCCCTGTAGGTCGACTCTCTCGTTGTCGCTGATGAGGCCAATCACGTCGTGATCATCTGCCATACTTGATTATGAATGGTGTTGGTAACATCATGTAGAGGTTGCAGTCGTAGTGTGAAGGAGGGAGTAGAGGAGGGGGCTCAGACAGCAGCCCAGGGTACGCCAGTGTTCAGGGTGAGCGTTAGAAGAGGAGTGGGTATAACCAACCTAACAGACTGTGGTCTGTTGGTTAGAAAGTCCAGTAACCAATTGCAGAGGGAGGGGTTGATGCCCAGGTCCATCGAGTTTTGGCGATCAATTTCGAGGGGAATAATGAGGTGTTGAATGCTGAGCTGTAGGGCAATGAACAGCATTCTCACATAAGTGTTTTCTGTTGTCAAGGTGGAGAGGGCGGAGTGGAGTGCTGTTGAGATGTCTGCATCCTCCGTTCCTGTTCTTGCGGTATGCAAAATGGGTAGGGGTCCAGAGTGGGAGGTAGGCAGCATTTGAGGTGTGCCCATGACCAGCCTTTCAAAGCACTTGGCGATCGAATAGGGAGTGAGTGCAAAACTGGGGGGAAGTCGTTGAAGGCTCGCCGCAGTGAGTGTTTTTGGGCTTCGGCACCGTATGGAGGTAGTTTTTTTAAAGGCACGTGGGGACAACTGCCTGGGCAAGTGACAAGGTTGAAGATGGGCAGTCCAGACATCGTCTGCTGTGCAGCCAAGGTCCTGAGGAAGTGCCCGGGGATGCCGTCAGGGGCGGACAGCCTTACGTACATTGATCCTACTCAGCTGCCACGTGCACGTCGTAGGGGTTGAGTGGCGAGGGCTTGGTGGTCATACAGGGAGCACAGCCTTGATGACCAACTCTTGGTTGTCCCTTTAAAAGTGATTGTTCTCGAGGAAGGGTGCGTCGCTGGAGGTGGGGGTGGAATAGTTGGTGGCTCTGTGGTCAGTGTTGGCCTGATGCCATGCCACATGCTTCGGGGGTCGGAGTTGATATCGAAGTGCTCCTCGATCCACAGCTTGTATCTGTGTTTGGTGTTTTGATGCCCCTCTTCAGATTGGCCCATAGACGAACAATAGGCACGGTCATCGCCTGACCTGAAAGCCGAGTCCCGTGCTTTCAGCAGTCGCCTGCCCTCGCTGTTTCATCCATGGCTTCTGATTCGGGTATGTGGTGATTTGTTTGAGAGTGGTGACACTGTTGATGGAGGAGTTGATGAAGTCCAGAACAGAGGAAGTATAGTCGTCAATGTCAGTGTGGGAAGTCAATGAGCAGGACGGCACCCCCTCCCTGAGCTGCAAACGCATCCCAGTCAGTGTTTACAAAAACGCTGCTGGTATTGTGGAGTCTGCTTCATCTGACCAAACCTTGACTGTACCTCACTGTGGGTTTTTAACGCGTCTGTGTACTTAGGGCAGCAGGAACAATGATAAAGTGATCAGAACTGACCAAGGTGGGGAGGGGGATGGCTTTGTATGCTTCAGCCATGTTGGTGTAGACTTTGTCCGTGTCTTGTCCACTCTAGTGGCGAAGGGGGACATGTTGGTGAAATTTGGGGAGTACAGTCTTCAGGTTGGAGTATCGAGATGCAGTCACCTCCGCAACAATGAAGGCTGCGTCTGGATTGAGGATCAAGTTGTTTGCTCCATTGCCAATATGCAGTTCTTTCATTGCACAAGCTTGGCATTAGCATCAGTAGTATGAGGGGATATAGGCTGCAGTCACAAACCGTGGAGGTATAATCTCTCTGGGCAGATAGTAACGGTCTGAATTAACTAAGAGGAACTCGAGGTTGGCTGAAGGCAGTGACTCTCAATGATGGTGGTGTCTGTGGCACCTATGCTTTGTGATACATACATGCACAGATCCCCCACCTCTGGTCTTACCGGAGTCAGATGTTCTGTCCGCTCGGGAGTAAACGTGTGGTCGTCCCGCTAGCTCAATGGCGCTGGCTGGGAACATCAGGACTTCAGCCAGGTTTCGGTGAGGATTCAGGATGCTGCAAATCCTTGATCCAGTTGTAGGAGGCAATCAGAAGATGGAGGTCATCCATTTGTTTGCCAGGGAAACGGACAATGGCAAGAAAAAGGATAGGGATGGATGGCCTGTTGTGGGGCTCGCTCCAACCTTGCTTCAACCCACCTCGAGACACAAATTAAAGGTAGACCTTTAATTTTGTGTCTACCACCTATTAAATTGAATTGTTAGTTAACTTCAGGTGTGGCGTTCATGCGTGTGTGTGTGCGGGTACACTATTACTCCAGGTGTGTGGGGTCTCAACCAGGGCCCTGTAAAACTGCAGAAGTATTTATTTGCTCCTATACTCAAACTCCTCTTGTTATGAAGGCCAAAGTGGCAAAACAGCCACAACAATACATCCAGGTGTGGTCATACCTGGGCCCTCTGTACAGCTGCAGAAGGACCTCTTTGCCTCCTACACTCAACTCTTTCTCTGTTTTTCTTTAATTCCTTTCCAATATATAATGTAAAACATCTTTTACACTTTGTGGGACTACTCGATGTTTGAGTTATGTTCTTCAACCAGTTTAGTCTAGTTTAGTTAGAGATTACAGCACGGAAACAGGCCCTTCGGCCCACCGAGTCCGTGCCGACCAGCGATCCCGCACACCAAAACACTATCCTACACGCACATACACACACTAGGGGACAATTTACAATCTTTTACCAGAAGCGCCAATTAACTACAAACCCACACATCTTTGGAGAGTGGGGGAGGAAACCAGAGCAGCCGGAGAAAACCCACGCAGGTCACGGGGAGAGAGAATGTGCAAACTCCGTACAGGCAGCACCCATGGTCGGGATGGAACTGGTGGGTCTCGGCTCTGTGAGGCAGCAAACTCTAACACGCTGTCGCCACCATGATGACCAGAGAAGGAGAGGTGAATACTTCTCTCTCCCTCCCTCACCCTCCGTCTCTCTCTCTCTCTCTCTCTCTGACACACACACACAGAGGAAGGTGGGATAGAGGGAAAGGAGAGAGGGAGGGATTGTGAGGAAAGGAGTCCGACATTCTCTATATCTCAAAATACCTACACCCCCTCTCTCTCTCTTCTCTATTATCTCCTCTCTCCCCCCTCCTCTTTTCTCTCTCCTCCTCTTCATTCCCCCTCTCTCCCTCACCATCCTTTCTCTCTCTGTCTATTCTCAAAAACTATCTCAAAACGTTCTCAAATTATTCAAACTCTCCAGACTATCTCACACTCATCCCCCTCTCTTCGCCTCTCTTTCCCTTCCCTCTCTCCCTCTCTATCTCTCAAAACTCTCCAAACTTTCTCAAACTCTCAAATACTGTCTCAAAACTTTATCTCTTCCTCCTCCTCCCTCTCTCTCTCCTCCCTCTCTTCCCCCCTTTCTTTCCCCTCCCTTTCTTCCCCCCCCTCTCTCTCTCAAAAACTTTCTCAAAACTCGAGGGTTACACAAAAAGCTGGAGGAAACTCAAGAGGGTGCATGCTAGCATTAAGGAGCGCAGAGGAGATGTTTCGGGTCGAGACCCTTCTTCAGAATGGTCAGGGATCAGGGAAAGCGAGAGATATAGACCGGTGTGATGTGGAGAGATATAAAGAACAATGAATGACAGAATATGCAAAAAAGTATCGATGATAAAGGGAACAAGCCATTGTAAGCTCGTTTGTGGTGTGAAAAATGAGAAGCTGGTTGCGAACTGGGGTGGGGGAGGGAGATAGAGGGATAGAGGGGATATGCCAGGGCACGAGGGCTGAGGGAGAGATGGGATGTGGAGGAGACAAGCAAGGGTTAACAGAATCCACAACTTCCATCCGGAATCAAATACCACTTGGACCATTTCGATATTTCCCTACCATTCCTTAACCTCACCCATTTCTATTGCAGGTGTTTACACTCCTTTCCGACATCCACTACAAACCCACTGAGTCCCACATGTCATACCTGGACTACTCTTCCTCCACCCTGCTTCCGTAAGGACTCCATCCCCTATTCACAACTTCCTCTGGTCTACGCGCATCTGCTCCAGGATGAGGTGTTCCACTCAGGTAATCACCAAATGGCCTCCTTCTGCAGAGAACGGGTGATTCCCCTCCACCACTTATAGCATGAGGCTCGCACCATGGTCTCCTCCATACCCCGCAACACTGCTCCTCTCTCCTGATTCCCCACTCGCATACAATGGCAGAGTACCTGGTCTCACCGTTCACCCCACCAGCCGGCGCATACAACAATAGTCTCCACCAGTTTAGCCACCTCCAACGTGGACCCCTCCACCGCCACACATCTTCCCTCTCCCCCGTCTGCCTTCCGGCAAAATGGGGACGGTCCCTCGCGGATCCCTTGTCAATTCTTCCCGTCCCCTCTCCGCTCTACCCTTCCCCGGGCACTTTCCCGTGCAATCGCAAGATATGCTACACTTGTCACTTCACCTCCCCTCTCCACTCCTTTCACGGGTCCCAAGCAGTCCTTTCCTGGTCCGAACAGAGGTTCACCTTGCACCTCCTCCAATCATCTACTGCATCCGTTGCTCCAGATGCCAGATGATCTAGATCAGGTGAGACCAAGAGAAGGCTTGGACGCTCGTTTACGCCGAAACACCTGCCGCTCGGTCCGACAATACTTTTTAAATTTTCTTTTTTATTTTTTTATTTCAATATATACTTGTTTCGAATGATTAAATTATATATACAATTACATTAAGAGCTTGCAGGAAAAACCATTCCGACATTTCGGAGGCTGTGTACAATAGACCAATACACTTTAGACCTTTCTTTTCCCCCAAAAATTTCCACAAATCAGTCCCCCACTGTGCCACAATGGGGTGGGATACCTTTCCTTATATTGAGGGCGTCTCCACCATACCCGTTACCCCCATGTCCAGCAGCGGAAGGAACCTTAGAATGTGGCCCTTCCCCCATCCGAGCCTTGGCGTGGCCTGCACCGAGCTTCAGTGCGTCCTCAGCACGATACTCTGCAGTCTGCAAGGCGGGCCAGTCGGCAACATTCCCTGACAGGGACATCTCGCTCGGCTGGGTGAGTGAACAATGCTAGGGCAGACAAAGGGCGTTCTATTTACGAGTTGATGACCCTCAGCAGCCTCGATGTCAGCTCTGAATGTGTCCCTTTGGGAACAGTCCGTAAATTTCACGGAGTCTCTGTGACGGAGCTGTTCGGATAAAGCGTACCAGGGACCTTGCATTTTTTCTCCAGGACTCTTTTAGAAAACCCTCCCGTTAAGAACCCTTCCACGACGACGATGGGGCGCAAAGTCAGCTGACTGGGCACATTGCAAGGCACTGCGCCAGGGCCTTCCTTTCTCAAACACCGGGGACAGGTAGAAACCTCTGCAGGTAGTGACACTTGGTGCCCACGTGCAGTGCATTGGCTCTACACTCGCCTGATGCAGCCACCACACGAAGGTTGCCATCAGAATGAGGGCGACGTTTGGGCACGCTTTTTACCCCCGTTTTCTGCCGCCTGGACTTGCTACATTGTGGCCTTCGCACCGGTCCATTCCTCGACCCCCCAGGATGAACTGGAAGATGGCCCGGTGAGCCTGTGGCGTTATGAGGGAGGGACAGGGCCACACCTTTGTGCCAAGTACAGCGCCCCGAGAAGCACCTCAACCTGATGACCAAATTCTTTCCCGTTATGGAGAGGGAGCCGTTGCCTCCACAGCCTCCAGCTTCCTCCCCACCCTGGCTATCCGCTCCAGCAATTTTTGTTACATGCATCAGCCCCCGAACCAGATCCCGCACTTTCAAGAAGGTCACTGGCTTGATGGTGAAGGGGACGGGAAGATCTGTCGGGCCAGTTGCCAAAGAGCATGGCCTCGCCTCTTCCTGCGGGGTTCTACCCTGGCTCCCTGTGGCCGACTCTAAACTGGTAGCAGATACTAATCAGTCTGCGAACCGACCTGGATCGAGCAGAAGACAGCGACATCGTCCATGTACAGGGAGGTCTTTACTGAATGCCCCCATGCTGGCATGTCACTCTTCTTATGCCAGCCATCCTTCATGATGGATTCAGCAAAAGGTTCAATACAGCAGACAAACTAGACAGGGAGAGAGGGCAAACCCTGACCTAACTCCAGGACCTTACAGGGAGGAAACTGTCTTGATTCCCACCCATTGATTTGGACCCTTGCAAACGGATTGTGTGGTTGTAGAGCAGTTGACTTCCAAATTCCTTGATTCCCTCGCCAAAACCATTTGGAGAGCACGTCCCTCATGTACGTGTGCGAAATCCTGGTCGAAGGCCTTCTCCTGGTACAAGCAGACTATGTCAGGCATCCATCCGTCTGTCCTGTCGTAGGCAGTGGTATCTCTCAGCAGCTTAGGCTGTCTGAGAGATTTTCCTGCAGGTACAGCACAGGTGTGGTCCGGGTGGTTCACCTGTCCCAGAGGCAGACTTGACCCGTGTTGGCGATGGCTCTTGGACAGGATTTGTAGTTTCATTCAAGAGTGTTTGGGTTATCAATTCTTTAGGGTCACTTCATCTCCCCCTTCTGCCTGTAGATTTAGGGTGATGTTGCCCTTCCTCGATTGGAGTCTGACATGCTACCAGCTAGAAGCTGTCGTTGTACATTCTAGCAGTGTCCGGGCCCATCAGTCCCACAGATCCAATAAAAATCGGCCGGTTAAGCTCACTTTCGGGAGTTTTATTCGAGTCAAAGGAACGGAGGGAGCCAGTAGCTCCTCTAGGGTCAGTGGTTGGTCCAGACTCTCCTGCTTGCTGTCCTCCAAGACCTCTGTGATTGAGACAGGGGGGGGAAGTTCTGTGGAGGGGTACTGTCTGTGGTCTTTTGGTCATACAAATCTGTGTAAAAAGCGATTTGCAGATCCTCAGCCTGTCTGTTCTGTGAGGATGCTACCGGTCGCCGTCCTCCTCCCTAAGGCTTGTTCATCTCAGAGCTCCCCCTGTGAAACTTATGGAAAGAAGAAACGTGAGCACGTCTCATCCTGCTCCACATGGCGGCCCTAGATCGGAAGATGATCTTGGAGGATTCAGGGTGAAAAGAGCTCGAGCTTGGCCGGTACTTCAACTCTCTAAGTTCCTCCCTCACCATCCACCCCGCTCGACTGCAGAATGGAGCAGGAGAAGTTGCTGCCAAAATCTGTCTGGAGTTGGCAACAATTCCCTCTGACCTCTGTCTTGCCTCCTGAACCCCTTTAAATTATGAAATCCTCTTAATGTTCTCCTTTTTTGGGTTGCTTCCACTAGAGTGTTGGGGAGTCATAAGAGGGGCCTCCACACGTTCTCCCAACATGCTGTAGTCCCTCTTTAGCTCCTCGACATTCTCTGGGGGGTCAATGCAGTTTCGGTGTTTAAAATTCCACGTCCTCTGCCGGCCTTACGGTTCCCTTCCCAATTGGTGACAGGGAAGCCTGAAGGAGGCAGTGGTCGGCGAGAAGAACACTGGCGTGAGGTCAGTGATATCTCACCCATGACGGCCTTCCATACGGTGAAGACAGAAAGTTCTATCCGAGATCGGTCTAAAACCGTCCGTTCTCGACCAATGTGAACTGCGGCTGGGGACCGCCCTGCAGGGTCGCTGAAGGCGTCACGCAGTTTGCGTCTTTTACCATTTCATCAGGAACTTGGACGTGCTGTCCAGGTCTGCTGTCGGCACTGGCCGGATCGTCCAGCTGCATCAATGATAGCAGTGAAGGTCACCGGCCAGAACGAGCTGCGGGTGCTGGCCAGCAGCACTGGGAGCTGCTGGGAGTTACGGCCAGCCGCTCGCTTCTGCGTGGGTGTAGGCATACATTTATCAGCCGGAGCGGAGATGCCATGGTACATAAAGTCCACCACGAGGAGGACGCCCATTCCAACCACTTCCTTGACCTCAGTGCATGGTGAGTTCCCTCCCGCTGCAAAATTCCCAGGCCGGAAGCACGACAGTAATTTCCCCCGACCACACCGACAGTCTGAGTGGGGACCACCATAGCGACCAAGCTCCAGATAGCAGCGGAGGTTGTGGCAGCTCGCAACTCCTGAGAAAAAGTCACATCTGCCTTGACCTTGGCAGGTACTGTAATGGCATTAACACATCGCGCAGTGCTCTTTATCCTGCGCCACGGTTTAAAGATGCAGTTTGAGCTCACATTGTCTGTTAGGGAGTCACTGACCATTTCCATGTCCCATCATTCACACCGATTCGGTGGAATTGCCTCAGTTTCCTGGGCTCTAGGAATCCAAGCGGTGAGGTGAGAAGTATCAGGTGGCGTAACCAAAAGTTGTTCGTTGGGAAGGGCCTTCTCGATCCAACCCTTTTGGGCATGCCACTTCCTTTTGATCTTCTTAGCTGGGGGCTGATGGGCTCTGCGCTGCTCGGTCCCCGGTGCTGGGGACCTATGGCCTCTGCGCTGCTCCCGGTCGCCGGAGCTGGGGCCCATCGGCCGTCTGCTCATGCTCCAGTCCACTGGAGCTGGGGTTTACTTGCCGTTGTGATGATTCCTGTCTCCGGGGGCTGGAGCCCCTCAAACCACTGCGACTGCTCCCGCTGTCCTGGGGCTGGAGCCCCTCCGGCCAAACTTCTCTGCTCTGGTCTCCTTTATTCCTCCCCGTTTTTTCTTTCCTCTGCCTCCCTCGTTGGACTTCCCGGTCGCCTACCCCTCCGACGAGGATGAGAGGTTGCTGCCTTCTGTAAGAGAAAGACCACCTTTTTTGTGATTTTCTTTTGGAACTACCTCACTCTTTACGGCTTTGGGCTTTTGGGCTGACCCCTCTTCTTATCTACGTCACCATTGTCCATTTCTCCTGCTGTTTCCCCTCCTCCATCGACTCTCCTCCTGGCAGGATGCTGGGCGTCTTCCTTCTGGCACTTGGGGCCTCAAGGTGGTGGGCTGTCCTCAATCTGTGTTCCCTCTATTCTGCTGCGTTCCTCCATGGCAGAGGTGGGGGGTGGTTACCTCACCCCCCTTTGGGGGTGCTGGAGCAGCCTCCTCTTGTTGCCTGTGCGCAGAGGGTGCAGGCTCTTTTTAGGGCAAGCCCTGTAAAGGTGGCCTGCCTCCCCGCACAGTGTTGAGTTCTTGCTGGCCTGACCAGCCTTTGTCTCATGGCACTCCATTCTTGCATGTTTTTGCAGACAAAAACTGCAGTGATTGGGCCATCACATGCCCGGCTTGTTGCATTTCCTTGACAACAGCCTGGGTTGCCCTACATAGATCAAAATAGTATCCTCGGTTACATACCATTTACGAATAACCAATGGGGGGTGGCCGATTTCTCCATCCTTGTCCACCTCAGCTTTACCTGACTTGCCATCTTGCTGGTCCAAATCCTAGTGCTTTAGAAACATAGAAACATAGAAACATAGATAAATTTAGGAGCAGGAGTAGGCCATTCAGCCCTTCTGAGCTCCTGCACCGCCATTCAATATGATCATGGTGATCATCCATCAGCTATCCCGTACCTGCCTTCTTCCATACCCTTGATCCCCTTAGCCACATGGGCCCACATCCCAAACTCACTCTTAAATATAGCCAATGAACTGGCCTCAACCCCCTCTGTGCAGAGTGAAGAAGTTCCAGAGAACTCACCATTCTCTGTGTGAAAAGTCTTTCTCTCTCGGTTCCTTAAAGGATTTCCCCCTTATCCTTAAGCTGTGACCCCTTGTCCTGGGACTTCCCCAACATCAGGGAACAATCTCTTCCTAGCATCTAGCCTGTCCAACCCTTAAGTATTTTGTAAGTTTCTATAAGATCCCTTCAATCTCCTAAATTCCAGAGAGTATAAACCGTAGTCTAATCCAGTCTCTTCTTCAAAGACAGTCCTGACATCCAGGAATCCAGTCTGGTGAACCTTCTCGCCTCTCTATGGCTTTAATGTCCGTCCTCAGTTTTGGAGACCAAAACTGTAGCAATACTCCAGGTTGTGGTTCATCCACCAAGAAACTGTACAACTGAAGTTGAACCTCCCTGTCCTGTACTCAAATCCTTTTGCTATGAAAGCTAACATACCATTCGCTTTTTCACTGCCTGCTGACACATGCATGCTACTTTCAATGACTGGTGTACCATGACCACCAGGTTCGCTGCATCTACCCCTTTTCCTAATCGGCACCATTTAAATAATACTATCTCTCTATGA